>RJWM01022394.1:0-15427 GCA_004363535.1 Dasyprocta punctata | reverse complement strand
CTCAGCGTCCTGAGTGCTGGGATTAAAGGCGTGCACCACCATGCCTGGCTCTTTTATACAATCTTTTAAGGCCAAGGGTTCTTGGAGTACTGACAGTGGAGTAAGGTTATATAACAAGGAAAATCTTGGAAAACTCATGAGTACCAAATTAGTATTACAAAAAATTCACAATGATATCCTAGGAAAAGATGATTAAATCAACAATACTGCATTAGTCAGTGCTTACAAGATCTTGAAGAGCTGGGGCAAGGGTCCTCAAAGGACTATACCTGCTCTGAGTCAGATTTAATGCAGGACAAAGAAACTGACAACAGTGGCCTACAATGGCTGCCCACAGAGTCAGATGTACAAGTGCAAAAGATTTGTCCATATGTTAGGGATTAAAAGGCTCTACCCAAAGGCCTGGAGCTGATGCAATGTCCTTTATGAGTCTGCATCAGGAGGCTGAAGGGTCCATGACAGACCAGGGATTTGTGCTCGGAGGTCAAAGGTTGAGTGCTAGAAGCCAGAGTCTGCACCCACAGGCTGAAAGGCCAGTGCTAGAAGCTGAAGAATCTGTGCTGAAAGCCAGGAAATGATGCTTAAGGTGAAGGTGAAGACCAGAGCTCCTCCAAAGAAAACACTGGAATCTCCTTCAAGGAAAGTCAGCTGCCACGAAGCCCTTTCAAGAAAATGGCTGAAATACCCCGCATTCTGCTTTTGTACCATTATGACAACAATCCTCCTTAAAGTGGGTCTTCCATGCTCAGAACCATTTTGACTCAATTCAGCTGTGTGTTCACCAATCAAGTTGACAACCAGTTACCCACTACAAATTCTAACAAGTCAGAAAAATAGAATAGAGCTGGTGGTATGAGCAATTAAGCAAAAGGACAAAAAATAAGAAAATCAGCAACAGGAAATAGATGTTGTCTTGGTTACTTTTACTTTTCTCTTGTTGCTGGTATAAAATACCTGGCACCCAAAATGAAGGAAGGAAAAGTTTATTTATCTTACACTTTTTGGAGGTTTCAGTCCATAATCAGCTGGTTCCAAGGCAGGGTGGCATGACACTGGAACAACACTTCAAGGCAGCAGCCAGAGCAAAAAGCAGCCAGAGAAAAAAGAGGAGGAAAACAAGCTTCTCCTCCCTTATATTGTACACAGGCCATGACCCGCCTTCCCCCCCCCAGGTGTATCGCTCACAAAATCTTGCCCTGCTTTACACAGGATGAGGATATTTGCAAAGTAAGAACCCTGGCTCCCTACTGAGTCTCTCAGTTAAACTTCTAAACTTCTCAAGTTGACACAATGTATCAACCATAACAGATGTAATGACAGGAATAAATCATTACCTCTGAGTAATAACTCAATGTAATTGCTCTCAATTCCCTAAAAGATACCAACTGGCAGAATGGATCGTGAAACAAAATGCAACAATATGTAATATGTAACATTTAATTTAAGAAATTCACAGATTAACAATCAAAGGAAGGAAAGTGATACTCTGTGCAATGGGAACACAGAGGAGCAGGAGTAGGTATCCTAATTTCATAAAAACTGGGTTTCAAGCTGGGTCTCATGAGAAGAGACAAAGTCCCTACGTATTATTGGTTAAGTAAACAATTCAATAGGTAGAGACAACAACTACAAATACATGCACCAAATACTGGCACACCCAAATTCATAAAATACTAATGGGCATGAAAAATCAGATAAACACTAATACAAGTTGTGACAATAAAAAATCAACAAAGAAATACCAGAATTGAGCTAAACTTCAAACAAATGGACCTAGTAGATATCTACACTGTTTCATCCAGTGACAACAGAATATACATTCTTCTCAGCAGCAAATGGGAACTTTCTTCAAAATAGATCACATTGGTGCATACCAGCTGCCATCTGGGACCCTTCCTGCAGGTAACCAGCTCAGGTCCAGGAAGCAGTGGCCAACCCCGTCCCCACACCTATGCTGACTGCCATCAAAGAGCTTTCTGCAGGTAGTCAGTGTGGGCTGGGCAAAGCAATGGCTGGATAGCTGTAACCAGCACTGGCCAGGAGAACCAGCCAGGCATGTTTCAGAGAAATTGTAGCCAACGCAGGAAGTGCCTGGGACCCCACTACCTACCTTCTGTAAGAACACAGGGAAATCCCAAGATGAAGAAGCAAAAGGCAGTCTCTGACCTCCAACCCATGCAGAGCAATTCTAAATGTAAACATAGAAGAGATTGGGAGTCACACAACTGAAGTTTCTGAACTGATGGCAACTGAAGAAAAGAAACAACTTCATAAGACTACAAAAGAAGTTAGAACAGCAATACTATCTCAGGCAAAAGAAGAAATGAAAAACTTAATAAAAGAATTACTGAGCATCTTTAAAGAAGACAGATTAAAAAATAGGGGAGCATAGGAAAATGAGGGAAACTGAACAATGAAAGAAAGATTTAGAATGCATGAGATAGATTCAAAGAGATATCCAGGAAATTAAAAATTTCATTAAAAACTGGTAAAACCACTTCCTTTCTGAGCAAGAGGTGGTAGTGGGTATCACTGGTTACAGTAGCATCCGATCCTGCTCCTGAGTTACTGCTGTTCACTCTTGCAGAGAAACAAGTTGGTTAGGAAGCTATGCTGGTGCCATGGCATTTAAAGATACTGGAGAAACACCTGTGGAACCTGATGTGGTGATTCACCAAATTAGGATTACCCTCACCTGCCACAATGTGAAGTCGTTGGCAAAGGTGTATGCTGACTTGATCAGAGGTGCAAAAGAAAAGAATCTCAAAGTGAAAGAACCCATTTACATGTCTACTAAGACCTTGAGAATCACTAAGAAAAATGTCTTGTGGTAAAGGTTCTAAGATGTGGGATCATTTCCAGATGAGAATCCACAAGCAACTTACTGATTCGCACAGTCCTTCTGAAATTGTTAAGCAGATTACATCCATCAGTATTGAGCCAGGAGTGGAGGTTGAAGTCACCATCACAGATGCGTAAGGTAATTGTTTTAATAAATTGATAATTATTAAAAAATGTTTAAAAAGCTGGCAAAACCACTTGAAAGAGACTGAAGATAGACTGTCAGACCTTGAAGACAGGTTTGCAGCTAGCAATCGTGAAAGGAAAGGTCTCTTAAAAATAACAAGGAACCAGGAAGTAACAATTCAATGGCTACAAGATGATGCAAAGAAAACTGATTTAATAGTGATAGGCATCAGCAAAAAGTAGGGGTTAACACAAATGACATAAAAAGAACCATTTACAGAAGTAATAGCAGAACTCTTCCCAAGCATGGGAAAAGGATGTGACATTCAGATAAGTGAGGCATACAGGGCTCCAACTAGCCATAATCAAAATAAATCTATACCTAGACATGTAATAATCAAGATCAAAGAAATTCAGCACAAGAAAAGAATATTAAAAGCTGTTAGAGAAAAGAAACAAGTCACCTATAAAGGAAACCCATCAGAATCATGACAGACTTCTCAACACAAACCATCAAGTCAAGAAGAGGTTGGAGTCAAATATTTAAAAACCTGAAAGAAAACAACTTCCAACCCAGACTGATGTACCCTGCAAAGCTATCTTTCAAAATTGATGGAGAAACAAGATACTTCCATGACAAAGAAAAACTGAAGGAATTCATGACCACCCAACGAACCCTATAAAGAATACTGAAGGACATTTAGAGAGAGATAAAAATTACCATGGTTCCAGAAATAGTGCCAGAGGGGGATCACCAAGAAGGGAAAGCAGTTGAATGGAGGGGAAAAGTAGGCAGCCAATGGCAGGAAAATAGCAAGTCAGAGAAGATCCAATGCATGTTGGCCATAACCATTAATGTAGATGGCTTCAATTCACCAATAAAAAGAAACACAGGCAGAGTGGATCAGGAGACAGAAGCCATCACTATGCTTTATACAAGAAATGCATTTAACTCGAAAGGAAATTCATTGACTGAAACTCAAAGGAGAGAAAACAATGCTATATGTGACAGGGAACCAGAAAAAAGTAGGGGTAGCTTACCCATCAACTGCAGAATGGATAAGAAAGATATGGCATTTTTATACAATGGAAAGCAACTCAACTATAAATAAAGATAACCTTGAGAGTCATGTAGGTAAATGGATGCAACTTGAGATCATGCTCATGGGTGAAATGCTTTAGAGTCACATGGGTGAACATAGTGTTGTCTCCCTTGTACAAAATAATAAAGGAGTTAGTGGGATCCAAAATGCACAATAGATATTGTGAAAGTGAAAGGGGAGGAAATGTCTAAAAAGGGAAGTCTGCGGCCATTGTTGGTCTATTATCTTGTTTTGAAGCCCTGTATTATTTTCATTGTTATGTTTTGTTTTGTTTTGACTTTATTATATTTGATGGCATGGGCAACTATTTTTGTTTTCTTTGTGGCACTGGGGATTGAACTCACAGCCTCACGCCTGCTAGGCAGGCACTTAAGCCACTGAGCCAAACTCCCGGCTCTAGTTTATTGAGACAGGGTCACACTATGTAGTTCAGGCCAGCCTTGTGTTCATGTTGTAGCCCAAGCTGGCCTCGAACTCACAAAGCTGCTCCTACCTCAGCCTCCCGAGTGCTGGGATTAAAGGCATGCACCACCACGCCTGGCTATGGGCAACTATTTCAAAGAAAACAGAGTATATTACGGTAGCCATTACTAATTTCCTAATATTTTATTTCAAAGTCCTATATTATTTTCATTGTTTAGTTTTGATTGATTTTATTCTATTTTGTTTTGTTTGATTTTATTATATCTGATGGTATAGACAGCTACTTTGATGATAAAAAGAGGCATTATGGTAGCCATTGTTGTTTTCCTTTTATCTTGTTTTGTGGTCCTGTAGCACATTCATTGTTTAGTTTAGATTGCCTCTATTGTGTATTATTTCATTTGTTTTTATTCTCTTTAATATTAAAAAGAAATAGACCACATCCTAGCCCATAAAGGATTCTTAAGTAAGTGCAAAAGAATTGTAGTTACCCAATGCATATTATCAGATCATAGTGCATTGAAACTAAAAACCAGTAACAAAAGAAACCACAGAAACTATGTAAATAGATGAAAATTAAATAATACTCTGTGGAATAATTAATGGGTCACAGATGACAATAAGAAGAAACTAGACACTTCCTGTAGTCAAGTGATAATGTGAGTACAACATATTGAAATCTGTGGGACACATAGAAAGCAGTACTTGGATAGTTATATAGCAGTGAATTCTCATACCAGTAAAACAGAGTGTGCTAAAATAACCTAACAATGCACAAAATGCAAAACTAGTACGAGAAAGAAAATTATAAATATCAGAACAGAAGTTAATAAAATTGTAACTAAAAGAGCAGTATAATGAATCAATGAATAAGAATTGGTTCTTTGAAAGAATGAGGAAAATAGATAAATCTTTAGCAAATTTTACAAAATAAGGAAAGAAAAGACTTCAAATCATGCAATTAGAAATGAAAAAGGAGAAATAACAATGGACCTGGCTGAAATTCCAATCAGTGTTATATCCTATATGTAGATGTTCTCCCCAAAACACATGTACTCAGAGGGCTTTCTGAAGCTGGCTGGATCTAGAGTGTATGATATTGGGATTAAGGGCATGTGGTACTAAATTAGTCTACTGATTGGAGTTAGCATAATTCTGGGTGTGGCTGAATGGATTTCCTGAAGCCAGATTCCCTACTTGGTGTCAGTGGCACTACCCAAAAAAAAAAAAAAAAGACTTGTAGCTGGAAGCAATAAAAGGTAAAGGCAAGCCTTCTTTTGCTGCTTGCTGCTTCTTACTGCCTTTCCTTGGACTTTTTCTCCTCAGCCATGCCACGTAACTGACATCTCTACCAACTGTGAGCTGAAATAAACCTTCCCTCTTTTAACTTATGAGTGTTGGGTATTTTTTCCAAGCAATGATAAAATTAAGTAAGATATATTTTGGTACCAGGAGTGTGGTCACCATTGTAATATTACCTGGCCATCTGGCTCAGGAGCCTTTTTATTTTTATTTTATTTATTTTTATTTTTTGCGGCACTGGGGATTGAACTCACAACCTTGCGCCTGCCAGAGCAGGCGCTTAAGGCACTGAGCCAAACTCCCAGCCCTAGTTTTTTTTTTTTTTTTTTTTTTTGAGGCAGGGTCGCACTATGTAGCTCAGGCCGGCCTTGTGCTCGCATTGTAGCCCAAGCCGGCCTCGAACTCACAGCGCTCCTCCTACCTCAGCCTCCCGAGTGCTGGGATTAAAGGCGTGCGCCACCACGCCCGGCTTCAGGAGCCTTTTTAAATGAGTGTGGGAAGAGTTAGGAAATATTTGACAACACTGGCTGAAGAAACAGCCCTGAAATGCTATAATTTGAACTTGGGAGATTCTGGTGAGAGCTCAGAGGACCACAATGCTAATAGAAATGCATCAAGTGAAGACCAAGCTTAGGAGGTTTCAGTTAGCTACATGAAACGTATTGGCTGTTAGACTCCATACCATGTGTTTTATGCTTTTTGTTCTTTTCTAGAGACTGAAATGTAAGACTGTACATTAATCTGGTGAAAGAAATTTCAAAGCAGTCTAAAATTGAGGTGGTGGCATGGCTACTGTTTGGGGCTTTTACTCAGGTTTATGTTGAAAATAAAGAACAATGGGATCAGCAGAGTGATTTAAAAGGTTTTGATTTTGGCCAGACAAATAGCTACAGTAACATTATGGCCTGAAAAGATGGAGAAGAGGAGAATTTTATTGCTGTAAAGTAATAGGCCTGTAGAAGAGATGGCCTGAGGACATATCAAGAACCAGCAGTACTTCAGCATTTGCAGCTCAAAATTGCAAAGGTGAAAGACTTGACTTTGAGAGGAAAGCCCCAGAGTACTATGTTCCTAAATGGTAGTGGCCTAGAGAATGTCCTACTTGGTATGGGTTCATAGTGCTCAGCAATCTGGGAACCCCACCTCTACAGCCAAGAGAAAAGGAAACATGGGTACTGCTCCAGGTGGTGGCAGACCTTGGGATTATCTATGTGGTGCTGATAAAACCACATTCTCTAGGTGCATGCAGAGTGTAAGAATTGTTGGTTAAGGAAGGCTTCCACCAAGATTTCAGAAGAAGGTTTGATAGGCCAGGTAGTACACTCCTGAGAGGTGTGCAGTGCTGTTGAGTGTGAAACTGACAGTACAGTGGAGACCCCAGAAAGTTGGAGAAGCCAGGAATGTGGATTGTCTGAGGAAAGCTCCAAGGAATGAGCAAAGTCAACCCAAGGAAAAACCCATCGGTGCTAGAACCATCTGCAGTGCATAGGGGCAAAACCACCCAAGCCATTTGGAGTTCATATCTTGCCACAGATTGCACCAGATGCTGGACATGGAACTACTGGACTTAATGTTGCTCTGCTTCATTTTGGACTTGCTTTGAACCCAATTTCTATTCTCGTATTTGTACCTGTTGGAATGATAATGTTTATCTTGTGCCACTGTATGTTGAAAGTTTTTAACTTTCTTTTCGTTTGTACAGCAGCTCAGAGCTTAAATCTCAGAGGAGATTTTGGAGATTGACTTTTCTGCAATGTTGAAACTTCGGATTTTGGCAATTCTTGGAGATGGACTAAATGCTTTTTGCATAAAGAGATGTGGATGAGTCTTTTGAGTTCCAGGGACAGAATGTTATGACTTGCATTTAGGTGGTTCCCCCCGCTCCCCATGCATTCATGATTGGGGCTTTCAGAGGTAGCTGGACCTAGGCTGTGTGATACTAGGATTAAGGGTGTTTAATGCTAAATTATTCCACTGATTGGAACTGGCATAGTTTTAGGTGCAGCTAAATAGATTCAGTGAAGACAGAAGCACCACTTTGGGTAGAGGTGGCACCACCCAGAAAGTTCGAAGTCTGTATTTTGATAAAAGGGAAAGGGATGCTTACTGCTGCTGCTTCCTGTCTTTCTTGGTGTGGACTGTTTTCTCTGACATCTTGCCCTACCTTGGAGCCAGGTGGCTATATACTGAAACCTCTGTCAACTGTGAGTTGAAAGAAAGCTCTTGTCCTTTAAATTTTGTGCGTTGGGAATTTTCTTTCAGTAATGAGAAAAGTGTAACTAAGAAAATCAGTAACTATTTTGAGACCTGTAGTCTAATAAAAAGGAAAATTCAGAAGAAAGGGATAACTTTTATATACATATGAATTTCAAAACTGAAACAAGAAGGTATAAAAATCCTAAATTACCTAATATCAGTCAATAAAATTGAAGAAATAATAAAAATGACTTTAAAGGAAAAAAATCTCAGGTCCTAACAGATTTACTCCCAAATTCTACAGAATCTTTAGAGATCTAACACCATTACTCTTTAAAGTCTCTAATGAAATGGAAAGGGAAACAGTACTTACACATTCTTGGAAGCGAGGATTACCCTGATTCCAAAATCAAAAAGGAGCCAACCTTTTTTTGTTGTTTTTTTTTGGGGGGGGGGATTTTTTTGCTATTTTCAAGACAAGGTTTTGCTGCGCAGTTCAGGCTGGCCTTGAACTCACTTTGTAGCCCAGGCTGGCCTGGAACTTGCAGCAATCCTGCCTCATCCTCCCAAGTGCTCAGATTACAGGGGTGTACCACCATGCCTGGCTCCTACCAATTTCTTAATGAATAGCTACCAAAGTGCTCAGTAAGATACTACTAAATAGAATGCAAAAGAGCATCAAAAAGATCATATGTCATGTCCAAGTAGGTTTCATTCCTGGGATGCAGGGATGGTTCAGCATGAGAAATCAGTAAATGTAATATACCACCTAAAAGGAAGCAAGTTCCAGAATCACATGATCATCTGAATAGATGCAGAAAATGCATTTGATAAAATCCAAGATCCATTCATTATAAAAACACTGAAGAAACTAAGTATAGAAAGTCTTTATCTCAAACTGATAAAAGCCATCTATGACAAAACATTGGCTAATGTCATACTAATGGGAGGATACTTGAAAGCTTTCCATGCCAAGTCAGGAACAAGGCATGGATGCCTGCTAGTACCAGTGCTGGTCAATATAGTTCTTGAAATATTAGCTAGATTAATTAGACAAGAGGAAGGAATAAGTGGATATAGACAGGAAAGGATGAAATTATATCTTTGTTATTTTTACATGACCTGCTTCTCTACATAGAAAATCTCTCAAACTCCACCAAAGGACTCCTAAAATTAATAACAAAA
This sequence comes from Dasyprocta punctata, assembly GCA_004363535.1. Classification (NCBI taxonomy): domain Eukaryota; kingdom Metazoa; phylum Chordata; class Mammalia; order Rodentia; family Dasyproctidae; genus Dasyprocta; species Dasyprocta punctata. The sequence continues at coordinate 6,251 of RJWM01022394.1, read as the reverse complement.
TTCAGGAGCATAGCAGGATAGAAATTCAACACTCTAAAATAAATATTCTTCCTGTACACCAATATTAAACTCATTGAGAGGAACTAGAGAAACAATACTTTTTACAATAGCATCAAGAAAAATGAGAGATCCATCCTGATTCAATAGAGGAAGAGTCACATCTGTGAGACTGACATCAACTAAAAACACAGGTAATTGAACTCCATGGAAACAACAATTTTGAGATCTTCCTAAGTAACTGGTAAGACAGAAGGAGCACAGCAGAGTCTTGCCTCACAGGATAGACTAGGGGGTTTACAAGCCTTTTTGTACCATCGTCTCTTGAAGAGGATGCACTCCATCAGTATTTTTGTCAGCATGCACCAGGAGCAAGTCATTGGTGGTTTAGAAAGGTTCCTCCTCACCTGCCCAATATCAGACTCTAAAGGATGAACAAGTGATTTCTGCATGTGTCAGGAGTCTTTAGTATTGGACTCTAGACACACCTGAGTCACTGCTGGAATCTTGAACTTTATCCATAGCCAACTGGGACATTTTCCCATCACACGGAGCTAATACTTGTTTGGTGTGTTTGTACCTGGCATCTCAGGCTTGCTTGAATCTACAGTCTGCTATAGCAGATCTACTCCAATCCTAGACCTGCTGGAGATTCTGCTTGATGCTCAGCAACAGACCGTGAACCTTGGCCTCCGTGGGGAGCTCCAGTCCTACATGAGTCTCTGCCTAGTATGTTTGTACTGTGGCAATGTCTGCCAGCACTAGACATGTTGCCTTTTCTCTGGGTGCCACAGAGTGTCACCTTGAATTTCGCAAGAGTCCTGGGTACTGTCTGTTTCTGGAACTGTAGGCTAATTTTTTGCCTCATTAGTAGCAAGGGTTAAGAGTGTCTGTTTTGCCCAGTACCCTGGATGCCCATGAGATACCACCCAGTGTTGTGAACTCTTTTATGGCCCTGCTAGAATCTCACCACATTAGTCCTGGGCACACCTAGATCTCCTCTGGGTGCTCTGCAGCAACACAAGCCTCTGCCTGTTGTCTGAAGCTAGTCCCCTAGACACTGTAATATATATTGGGTATCCAGCATTGGTCTCCAGCCAGCATAAATCAATGACTGGAGCCTCAGGATCCAATGTTCCATACCTTTCATGGCTGGCATGACAGGTTGGACAGTTGCCACAAACAGGTTTATAGACAGGCCACCCACTGATAAGAAAAATCTTCATACAAACCCAAGACTATAGAGGTTCAAAGAGGAATGTGACTTGTAAGATTAAAGACTGCAGACTCGAAGCAAACACTTTTAGAAATAGGAATTTTTTTTCATCCTTTATTTGTATTAATTTAACATTGATGGATTTTCGAGTTGTATCACCCATTTACTTATTCTCCCATTTGTTACGGCTTTTGTCTAGATGTGCCCTCAAAGAAGTGGCTGAACTAGAGTATGTGATGCTGGAATTAAATGTATGATGCTGAGGTCAAGGGTGTGTAATTCTTAAATTAGTCCACTAATTGGCATAGTTATCAGTGTGGATAAAGGGAAGACTCACTCTGGGTATGATGCCTGGATAAAGTAGAAGAGACAGAAAGAGGGTTTCTGTGGTTGTTCGCTGCTTCCTCACTGTTTTGCTGCTTTGCTGCTTTCTCCCTGCCCTGCTTTGCCATGGATGACTTCTTCTCTTTGATGCCCCTCTGCTATGCTGCCTTGCCTTGGAGCCAGCAAAATATGAACTGAAACCTCTTCAAAGTGACTTTTCTCCTTTAATCTTGTGTGTTGGATATTTTGTATCAGCAGTGAGAAAAGGAACTAAGATAGATTTTGGTATCAGAGAAGTGGGGTCTTTGCTGATTGTGCCTGACTGTGGTTCAGGAGCCTTTGGAACTGGCTTGTGTGAAGAGTTTGGAAAGGTTTGGGGATGCCTGCGGAAGAAGCAACCCTGGAATGCCTTAAAGTGTACTTGATGTGAGATTCTGGTCAGAGTTCACAAAACCAGAATGCTGATTAAAATGCTGCAAGTAAAGACCACATTCAGGTGCTTTCGCTGGGAGGAAGAACTGTATTGGCTGCTGGACTCCAGACAATGGATGTTATACCTTGGCAGAAAGTCTATCTGCATTTTGTTCATGCTCAGAGATTGCCTGAGGCTGAGATTAAGGTGGAAGACTAATCTTGCAGAAGAAATTTTAAGACAATCTAATGTTGAGGTGGTGGCATGGCTATGGTTGGGGGCTTTTAGCCAGATTTATGTTGAGAATCAAGAGCTAAGAAATCAGCAGAATGATTCAAAACGTTGCGAATTAGTCCAGAAAGGAAGCTCCAAGTAAATCTGTTGACTGCAAAGATAGAGCAGGGGAGAACTTGATTGCTGAAAAGGAACAGGACAATGGGAAACATGGCCTGAGGACATCAAAAGAAACAGCAGGACTGCAGCCTTTGCAGCCTAAAAGTGCAAATCTGAAAGATTTTTTTTGAAAAGAGAGCCCCAGTGCACCATGTTCCAGCATGGCAGGACCTAGAGAATTTGTTCATGAAATCTTTGTCTGCACTTATGTCTTCAAGAGTTCTACCTATTCTCTCTTCCAGCAGATTTAGTGTTTCTGCTTTAATATTTAGACCTTTGATCCATTTTGAGTTTAGTTTAGTGCTTGGTGAGAGACATGGATCTAGTTTTAGTCTTTGGCATGTAGAAAGTCAGGTTTTCCAGCACCATTTAGAAAAGAGGCTATCTTTCTTTGAGTGTACTGCTTGGCCCCTTTGTGAAAGATAAGCTGACTGGGTGTGTTTGAAGTTATGTCTGCATCTTCCAATCTATTCTACTGATCCTCAGGCCTGTTTGTTTTGCCAATACCATGCTGATTTTATCTTAGTAACTTTGTAGTATAATTTCAAGTGAGGGATTGTAATGGTCCCTGCCTTGCCATTTGTTGAGAATTGTTTTTGCTATTCTAGGTCTCTTCTAGTTCCAAATGAATTTTAGGAATGTGTTTTCTAGTTCTGTGAGGTATGCTAATGGTATTTTGATTAGGATTGCATTAAATTTTGGAAGTATGGCCATTTTCACTATGTTCGTTCTTCTTAACCAGGAGTAGGGGATATCTTTTCCATTTTCTGATATCCTCTTTGATCCCCTTTTTCAGAATGCTGTAATTTTCACTGTATAGATCTTTTACCTCCTTTGTTAGATTGATTCCTAAGTATTTCATCTTTTGGGAATGTTATCATGAAGGGTGTGGTTTCCCTAATTTCTCTTTCAGTGAGTTTGTTATTTGTGTATGGAAATGCTATTGATGTTTCACTGTTGACTTTGTATTCAGCTACACTATTGAATTTGGTTATATGTTTATGAAGTTCTTGTGTTTTGCCATTGATTTCCAATTTCATTGCAATATGGTCAGGTAATATATGGGATGATTTTAATTCCTCTGCATTCACTTAAGCTTATTTTATGGGTTAATACATGGTCTCTTTTGGAGAATGTCCCATGTCCCATATGCAGTTGAGAAGAATATTTATTCTGATGTTGTGGGGTGGAACATTGTAGACATCTACTAAGTCCATTTTTTCACAGAATTGGTTTTAATTCTGATACTTCTTTGTTGATTTTTGTGTCTAGTTGATCTATCTAATTGTGCAAATTAGGTATTAAGTTCCCCCATTGCAATTCCATTAGTGCTTATTTGATTTTATATGTCAGTTAGTATTTGTTTTATGTAGTTTGATGCTCTCATATTTAGTGCATATATATTCATGATTGTTTTCTCTTCATGGAGTTTTTCCTTAACAGTCATGTAGTGACTTTCTTTTTCTCTTTTGATAGTCTTGGGTTGAAGTTCCAATTGTCTGCAAAAGCAATAGCTACCTCTGCTCTTCTTTCTGGGTTCCTGTGGTATGGAGTATTATTTTTTATCCTTTGACTTAGTTTATAAATTTCTCTTTGAGTTAAATGTGTTTCTTGAATGCCACATATTGTTGGATCTTGCTTCCTGATCCATTCTGCCAGTCTGTATTTTTTGATTGGTGAGTTGAGACCATTTACATTGATGGTTATTATAGCTGATATGTATTGGCTTATCTTTTTCCATGTTATTCTCCTGTTTTTGCTTCCCTGTCTTCCCCTCAGTTTAATTGCTTGCCCTGCCTATGGCTTATTTTTATTGGTGTTCTTGGAATTGTGGTCTTCGTTTTCTCTTTCTAGTATATCCTTCAGAGCATTCTGAACGCATGGTTTGGTGGTCATGAATTTCTTCAGTTGTTCTTTGTCCTAGAAGTATCTTACTTCTTGATTAATTTTCAAAGATAGTTTTGTGGGGTACATCAATCTGGATGGAAGATTGTTTTACTTTTAGATTCGAAATATCTCAGTTCAAGGTTTCCTTGATTGAGCACTTGTATTGAAAAGTCTGCTATGATTCTGATGGCCTTTCCTTTATTGGTGATTTGGTTTTTTTTCCTCTAGCCTCTTTTAATATTCTGTCCTTGTGCTGAATTTCTGGAATCCGGATTAATACATGGTATAGATTTATTTTGGTCATGGCTATTTGGAGTTCTATATACTTCATTTATTTGTATCTCAAATTCTTTATTCATATTTGGGAAATTTTTTGCTATTATTTCTGTAGAGGGGTTTTTATTTTTTATTTTATTTTTTTGATGGCTGTAGTCCTGTCTCCAGCTTTCTTATTGACTCCAATCAATCTTAAGTTGTTCTTTGCTTCATCTTGTAGCTGTTTGATTTTTTATTGCCTCTTGCTATTTTTAAGATCTTTCATTTCATGGTCACTAGTCACAATCTTGTCTTCTAGATCTGATATTCTATCCTCACCTTCATTCAGTCTGTTGCATGTACTTTCAATGGAGTTTTCAGTTCTGTGAATTTCTGTTTGGATTTGTTTCATGTATTCCATTTTTTTTCTGTGATGGACATTCATGGGACTTCATTTTTAAAAATCTATTTCTGTTTTAATGTCTTTCATTTTGATTGTCTTTTTTTTTTCTTTTTTCTTTTTGGTACCAGGGATTGAACTTATAACCCCATGCCTACCAGGCAGGCGCTTAGGCCACTAAGCTAGTTCCCCGGCCCTATTTTTGAGACAGGGTCTCACTATGCAGTTCAGGCTGGCCTTGAACTCACTTTGTAGCCCAGGCTGGTTTCAAACTCACAAGGATCCTCCTGCCTCAGCCTCCCGAGTGCTGGGATTAAAGGCATGCATCACCGGGCCTGGCTCAGAGGTTATTTTTTCTGTAGCCTCCTCTATTTGTTTTTTTCACTTCTGTTGCTATCAATTCAGAAAGTTCCAGTGGATGGCTTCTGACTTCCTATGTCTCTTTGTACTGTGGACTTGTCGTGGGTGGACTGGGAGCCCGGGGTTGCATTTTGTGTCTGTACCTTGTCATTTTCCATTTTCTATTTTTTGTTTTATTTTGTTTTCTGTATTGATGCTTGTAGATTTCTTATGGTGGATAATTTTATCCCTAGTGTCAAGGTTTTTCTAGGAAATGTCTGTTCCTCAAGGATGTCTTCTAGATCGAGGTGGTTCTTATTCTTTGTGTCCATCCCAGGAGCATAACCTCCCAATGTATTGAGGGTGAGAAGTTGTTATATATTTGGCTCAGCACCCAGTCCTTTGGTACTGGACTAGAGTGAGGGCTATGATCCCTTGCAATCACAATGTTGTCATACAAGGGAGAAAAACTGATTATAATAGATATGACATTCTGGCTTAAGTAGTACAGTTACCAATGACAATAATCTTAAGCACTGCCTGGGTTCTGACAAAGTATTAACCTGATACCTTTAACCATAGGAGCAAATTCTACAGTTATATAACAAAATCCAAGGTATATCAGGAACTTGACTGCATGCGATGATTTTCTCATTAGTGGAGTGATTTTATCCTATTGTAGGGGGCATGTGTTAAGAGGGATAAGCAACAAGATAGAGAGATAAATGAGGTCAAATATAGTAGGAGCAAGGCTGGAGGTTCAAAGGAGGATCACCCAAGTTTTTGGAAACTGGAGGACATAGGAGAGAAAGAATTGAAGAGAAAGCATAGGAGTATTCATGTGACCTAGAAAGAAACAATGTTTATTCACATGCAAGTATCAGAAAATCAAGTGAGATAGTTGAGGAAAGAGACAAAGAAAACAAATAGAAAAATTACAAAGAAAGATAAGAAATCAGCCAGACGTGGTGGCACAAGCCTTTAATCCCAGCACTCAGGAGGCTGAGGTAGGAGGAGTGTTGTGAGTT
>RJWM01022393.1:0-33576 GCA_004363535.1 Dasyprocta punctata | reverse complement strand
AATATTAGGATGGGAGAACTTATCTGTTCAACTATGCTGTTGCTGCATAGTGAACTACTCCAAATATTGTAATGCAATATACCAATTATTTCACAATTATCTTAGAATGGGTAGCTCCAGTAATCTCATGCAAATAAATTAAGTTGATTCTTGGCTAAAATGCAGTAGTAATATGGAGACAGGTAACTATATTTGAATTTAAGTCACAGCTCCAAGTTGTATCTTCTGTAAGTCTCTCCTTCATGGGAAGAATGGCAGCCATTTCATGAGAATTTTAATGTTTAAACAAACAATGGGTTTGTTATGTAAATTCCACAGCACAGTGTGCAATAACAAATAGGAATAGCCCAATACATGCTAGTGTTCATTATGATAATTTTTTAGTCACTGAGTTGAAAGTAAGAGCAGCTTACCATTGCCCTGTGAGGCTAGGATGTCATCTGATAAGTCTGGAATATTTGGGGTTAGAGCTTTTTAAATGCTTGTGACCTATGCAGGAGATTCTCTAAGATTTTGCTGCAAGAGTGATTCAGAAGACAATATAGGTTGATCCCACCTTGGTGCTTGAGTTATTCAAAGTATACCAAGATGCCAAAGTGCTCAAAAATGCAAACAAGTAACGTGTAATATGTGAAATATTATGCAACAATTTTGGGAAATTAAAATCAGCTATAATAATATTCCTTGAAGAAAGTTTATTTTTTCTTCAATGAGATTTTATTAAACATTTTTGATATACATAATGATCACATTCATCATAGAGAATTTGTACCTGTACATGATATAACTTTATTCTTCTTTTCCCCATTCCCCTACCCTCCCTACAACCCATATCTTTTGAACAAAAGCATATACAATACAGTCATTATCACCTAGTCTAGAATATGTATATAATATCGGGACTTATCCACCAGGTTAGCTAAGATTTCCACGAATGTAAAATGTGAATCTCTGTAATCATTGCAGTTTAAGTACCCAATGCAGTGGCTGGCACATGATAGGTGGTTTATTGACATTAATCAAATAAAAAAGTTCAGTCTGGCTCTAGCAAACAAATGCCAAACAGTTAATACATGTGTAAAATAATCAATGTGCTGTCCAGGAAATTTTTTTTAAATGATGACAAATGAAAGTATGGTTTTACTCTCCAAATACAATCACTACTGGTGGCATTTCAAATATTATGCTATCAGGCTAGAAAAAGAAAAGTATTCATGATCAAAAGTCTTTTCCAATACTCCTCTCTTCATAGATCAAATAATTTTTCTGTATTGTTAACTGGGTATAAAGTAACAAGGCCTACTCTTGGAGAGAAAAGTAATGTAATTTCCATCTAAACACCTGATACTTCTCTTCTGTTGGTTTGTGCTGTTGCTTGGTTTTGGTAGGTTAATTATATAAAATGAGAATACTGAGCCTGTTTCTGGTAGTCATGATTTCAATGACTCATTGTCTGACCTTGCACCCCCATTTTCCTTTTGACATAGCTTCCAAATCACTTAGCACACATACTCTGGTTTCTCTTCAGATCTCATATCGCTTAGCACAATTTATAACCAAAAGACACAGAAATCTTTGTCCAAAGTGAAAATATAAGAACATTGAAAAATCATACATGATGATCTTGTAATCCTTCTCCCTGTGCCTAACTGCTACCCTTCCTTGACCAGAAGTCAATTCAGATTCAGTCTGGAAGATGCATTTAACTGTCTCATACAATTAAAGCATATGTGTATATATATATATATATATATATATATATATATATATATATATTGTATTCGATGCTTAGCAGCTGGGAGAATTTGGCACCAATAGCATTTTTTATTTGCTAATATCATTTGGCTCTCTCCTCAAATGAAATTTAAAATGAAACAGTTTGGCAAGCCACATTAGCACCATCTAGCAACACTCCCATGTTGGTTCTACTGCAGTTTGATAATTTACAGACTCATTGGGCTTAAAGGGACTTGGCGAGCTTATTTAATTCAATGGTTCTGTAACTTGGCTGCACATCAACATTTAATGGGGACCTTTACAAAATACAGATTCCTGGGCACAAAGCCCTGATGATTAGTAGGTTAGAATCTGCACAAGTGGGACCTAGAAAATTTAATCTTCACAAAGCTTCCTAAATGGTTCTGGTGATCAGATGGGATTGGAAATCATTGCTTTAATTTATGTCTAATCTTCAGCTGAAATGCCAAGGGCATTTTTGTTTGCATGTTTGTATGCTCATTCATTCATTCATTCATCCATTCATTTTAATAAAGAATATTCTGTTATAAAGCACTTTAGTTCCCCACTGGTAACTCTCTAAACTCTCTTGGATGAGTGGACAGGATGTGATATAATCAATTTTAGAGGCAAGAGGCATGGATAGGATCTTTAAAGCCAGGGTGTCTCCAGGAACTCACCATCAGCAACATTTCCTCTTCAGTAAACCCTCACAAGGTCACCCTCCCTCCTTTCTCACCACATTTGATCTAGTTTGAAATTTGCTGATTACCATTGGACTTTAGTGCTTCCCCTGCAGTAAGAATTTCACCAAACTATTAATATTCACATCTCTTAAAACTATCACTCTTTTCCAGCTCAAATATTTTAGGCTCATGGAAAAGGTATAGGGTCACAAAATCTCCCCCTTCAAAACTCATCACGTCCTTCTCGTTTAATGAAGAACAGGCACATTTCTTTGAGGTTCTCATTCTCTTGCAAAATCATGCTCAAGTTGAATATTTTGACCACATTGTATCCCATTACCTATTTTATGGTTTCAGAACCTCTGTTCTGATTTAGAAAAATGAGACTTCCTGCCTCTAGATGTTGGCTTTCTACCTGTGGTTCTGTCTTTAATATTTTTCTAAGATATTTAAAGTCAGTCCTCAGTTTTACCTTTTTGTCACTGCTCCTCTCTCCCTCTACACTCTGGCACACTCTAGTTTATCATTCAGTGTGATTCCTTTGAATCAGTAATTGAAGTCCCTAAAGTCTTGTTTACTAACATATCCGTTGTCTATGCTGCGCTTAAAACTATTTATTAGAATATACATTTTCTGAAGGCAGAGATTTTACTCCTCTGCTGTACTGTGGAATCCTTGACACAAACCAGAAAGACACTATGTGTTTGTTGAATGAGTAACTTAGTATTGTAGGGTTCTCTGCTAATCAGGATCTGCTTAAATCTAAAGTAGATTCCTTTCCAATTTACAGTGTCATAAGAAACGATGGACAGAAGGAGAAAAAAAGGATTGGTGTTTTGCAATAGGGAAGTACTCTAAGGAAACAAAGTCAACAGGTGAGGAGGGGAAGGAGAAATAAGTGTAATAAAGATATTCCATGCACAGGAGCCTAATAACCTCAATTAATATCAACACCGAATGCCATAACATGGGCAATGATTAATAGTGTCGATGAGAGTGAAAATGGAGGAGGAAAAGAAAAGGGAAATACAAAAAAGAAGCAAACTGTAGTATGCACATATAACCACTCCCCAAGATGACTGTGAACTCTATGAAATTAAAATATGTACTAATAAAATAAAAATCATAAAAAAAGAAACACTGTTGTTTTGGTACATCCGAATGACTTAAGCATTTAATCACTAGGACTTACAAAATACTATAGTCACTTTACCAGCTAACCTGAATGTTTTTACCTTCAATATAATGCCACATTTTTTTTCATACTGACTTCAGAAAAGAATTCCAGTGTCACATTTAGAATGTACTCTCAAGAACTTGATACCAATAAATAAAACTTTTGGCTCACCACAACAATTGGATAAACCACTGGATGAAAATATATTATCATTTCATTATTTGTACACAGCAAACATGTCTTCTTATTAACTACCAATCTGAGCAACATTTAGAAAGTTTTTAACCTTTTCATATTGATGTTTATATGATGCTAAACGTGAAGAATGACATTATGGAAAAAACATTGTAGGAAACTGTGGCTTGGGGCAATTATTTCATTCTCTTCTATGATCTTGGAAATGTCATGTCACATATTTGAGCCTAAATTTTCTCAATAAAATAGAGATAAAACCCAACCAATGGAGCTATTGTGACATTCAACAGCCAAATAAAATACTGTACATGGATATATTTCACAAACACTGAAACTATTATGTCAAGCTTAGAGGAATATTATAAGATTAGGAGTTGTTGCTTATTCATTAAAAAAACTTATTGGATACTTAACATATGCAATCTGTGTGCTCAGTGCAAGTGACAGTGGGAAAAACAGGTATGATTCGTGTTCTCATTGAGCTATTAGCCCAATGATGCAAAAGTGTAACTCATCAAGAAATGTATCAGTATAGTTTATGTGAAGAATAATGATGAAATAGCGTATGTTCATCAGAGGTGCATTAAATTTATTTATTTATCAATAAATAATAGCATAGTTAGAAACTGATTTGTCATAGGATAATCTTCTAGTAAGATGAGCTTTATCTATGTAATTTCTCATATCTAAAGAAATGAAATGACTGGGCGTGGTGGCGCACGCCTTTAATCCCAGCACTCGGGAGGCTGAGGTAGGCGGAGCGTTGTGGATTCGAGGCCGGCTTGGACTACAACGCTAGCGCAAGGCCGGCCTGAGCTACGTAGTGTGACCCTGCCTCAAAAAACCAGGGCCGGGAGTTTGGCTCAGTGCCTTAAGCGCCTGCCCTGACAGGCGCGAGGTTGTGAGTTCAATCCCCCGTGCCCCCCCCCCAAAAAAAGAAATGAAGTGATAGATAAAAAGGGAAGAAAATTATCAAATATGTCAGAATTATTTCAATGTCTGGATTAATACAGTTCTTGGAAGAATAGAAAACAAATGCGCTTCCTAAGAGAAGGTATATATTTCTATTTCCATTTCTCTCACTTACTAAATTTGGAAATTTACCTTTCTTAATTTCTACTCATCTTTTGTCCTTGACTGTGCCTATTTTCTTAAGAATTTCATATTCATGTCCTTATTTCCTCCTCATAACAGTAGTCTCAGTGACTTACCTAAATAATTATAATCTTCCTGCAATTTATATCTATGTTTCTAATATTTTTATTTTCCAATATAACTGATACTTGCTTTTATGGCTCTTACAGTCTATTTGTTTAGTAATTGTTCAGCATATATAAATCACGAACGTAATTAGAAATTTAATACCTGATACTTAATAGAAAGAATAAAATGCCTATGCATAGTCAAAGAACAAGCAATAAGTGCAGAAATTATTCATAGGCATAGCACAAAGAAAGGCTAACTTTATTAATATGTGAAGGGCTCTCAAAATCAATAGGAGAAAGACAAATGATATGTCTAATAGAAAAAAATGCAAAAAGAAAAGTACGCAGTCCACCAAAAGAAAATGTCAAATAAACATGAAAAAGAGCTCAATCTCACAAGTAATTAAGGAAATGCAAATTAAAGTTTAATGAGATGTTATTTGTTACTTATCAAAATGATAAATCTCAGAGTTTGAAAATAAAATGTATTGACAGTAATTGAGAAAACAAGATCTTGTATAACTTTATGAGACTGAAAATTTGTCAATATATAAACACGAACAAATCAGGTTTAGTTTATCAAAATTTAAAATGTACATACCCTTTTATAATCTTATTCCATTTCTTAGATTATGCACTAGAGATATATTGATGCTCATTTGTGAAAGTGACTTATATTTGTGTATGTGATTTTACAAAATAGAAAATAACAACTATAAATATCAATCATCCATAAATAGAAGTTTGGCCAACTTTATTTCCTGCACTAATGTGCATGGAGGTATCTGAGCAGGTACCTGGTAAATAGCTTAGCTTTCACTAAGTTCTTTGTCACTTAATAATGAAAGGCAAAAACTAATGTATGTGGAGAGCAAAATATTAAAAATTGATATATGGTTTGACTGATAATGTGGCTAGTATCTGTAGGCATATGGCTTCCTAGGACAGCCGCTGCAGCCCTGGACCTTTCAAGTCAGAGCTGGTGTTTGCAGAGACACTGTGGAGTGAATATTCCTTGGGACTGCAAGAAAGCCCAAAGGAAGAAACCGAGAAAAGCATACCCAGGTCACTCTTCTCAAGTTGATCATCTTGCAATTTGGTTTATCCCAGAGGATGTAGTAAAAAGCAGGGGACCAGTGCTGTGTCAGTGTTTGACCTCCACATGCAAGCTTGGCAAAGTCAGGACTTGTGTCTAAATTATTGTGTCCCTGCAAATGCAGATGGCAACAAATAGGTACCCTAAACAAAGAACTTCACAAAATCTTGTTAAAATATGTGTAGCAGTGGTCCCATCTTACTAGATGATATTTAAATTCTCAAGTATTTGAGTAGCTCAAATCCTTTTATAAACAGTACATAACTTTATTAATGTATTAGATTTATGAAAGGGAACTGAATCTACTATTGGGGTGCCTATTGTTGTGCATTACATACCATGTGTATTATCAGATTTATTTTTATTATGTGCAAAAAACAGTTTAATGTGTTTGTCTCTACTTGATTTACACAACAGAAAAAGAACAAGTTTATATTTTGTTCACTTGCTCCAAGCCTCTTTCCCATATTCATCTGCAGTTAATACCTAGGTATGAAGTGTGAATATGAATATTATCAAATTAATTTTTTACTCCACCTAACTATATTGGTCAGTGAAAGAAAACACTTCCCATCAACTTTGTTCATTAATCAACTGTCTATCTACAAAGTCATACTCCTATGTCACTACTGAGCAAGAAGATCGATGGACCATTTCTCGGGGGTGACAACTATGTCTCTGAACAACATTAAAAATGCCTCTTAAACTGCTAATTCCAGTTACAGGAGTTTATACAAAGCAGAATCATGGAAATGAATAAATACTCTTTCCAGAATGTGCACTGGAATATTGTTTTAATCACAAGGACATCCTTAATATTAAATGACCAATATCAAAAAATAGGTTAAATAAGGAATGAAACTCTATGCAAAGATAATCTGTAGTCATTAGGATATAGGGAAGAATATATAATGACATAAAATGTTTATGACATACCTTTAAGTGGAATGCACATAGATACAAAATATTATGTAAAACATGCATCTATTTTTGTAAGGTAATAATCAAAGATGCAGGAGAACAAGCGGTAAAATGTCAATGGCAATTATCTCTGCATGAAGCAATGACATACTTGTCATTTTCTTAATAGGTTTATTTTCTCAAATTTCCCTGACACATTACCCTTGTATTACCTGGAATTTTTAACATAAAAATATACAGCAGAAGAATACCACCAATTTCAAGACCCAACTAAGGAGTCATCAATTCCAGAAGGTCTCCCCATATTACCCTGTTATTTTCTCTCCCCTCCCCGGGTCCTCCAGCCACGTATGTGGAGACCCTTTTGTCAGGTGTGCGCTCAGGTGTATAGTCCCTATGATAACTATCAGGTTTTATCCAACCGGAAAGCATCTAACTCCACAAAACATTTTGAGAAACTCATGTGTGCAACAATTACTTATTGACCTGTATTGAGTTTGCATTAAGAAAGGGAATGTAAAAGTACGGGTGTAAAAACCGTACCCACATATTAAGTACTAAGAGTTCCCATTTAAAATACAACTGGGAAGACTCGTTCAGTTTCTGAGCATGATTCCATTACAGTGGACACTTGGGAAGGCAGTTGAAAGTTGCCAGTTGCCAGATGAGGACAGTATGCTCTAAGATCACAAAGTGATAATCAGAACTTATTAAGTAAATATTCACTATGAAAAAAGTCCTGAGTCCTCCATCAATGCAACCCTGTACAAGTCTGGTGTAATTTAATAAGGAACCTGGTAATCTAGCTCCTGCTCTCATTCCTGTTTTTTGAAGGAATAAAAACTGAAAGATAAGCCTTGGCAGTTTTGTGTCTCTCTAGGACTTGTTAAAGTTCTCTCGCACTCTTCTCCTACCTCCTGAAATCTTAAGCGCTGATGTTTTATGTTCTGCCTTGTAAATGAAGCCTGTTATTATCATTGAGATAGTGTTTTTATGGCATAAATAATGAGCTCAAACAGGGAAAGCAGCGTTGGGTGGAATTACTGCCTGAGCTGAGATGGAAATAATCAATATGTCCTCACTTACAAATCTCATCTGCATGTCAACTCCATCCTGCTGGCTGTCTCCCTACAGATTCATTTCACAGGAGGCCCAATAAAACATTCGGGTGGCATTGATCTGTTTTATTCATAACCAGAGATAGAAATGCATCATTTGAAATTAATAGAAGATCTTGAGTTTATAACTCAACTTAGAATGAGGAGCCTGCAATGCAGACCATTAAGAGAAATATCATCCACCCAAAGGATGAGATGACCCTGAAGACCAAGGATCACGTAACCATCTTTGAAATTCCCTGTGAAGTCTTGCCTTTTATCACTCAGCACACTTGAGGATTTTGTAACCAGAATGCTACAATTACTCACTGGAATAATTCCTAAATCAGTCCAGTATGTTGTTATTGCTTTTCAGCTATCTTTCTCACATTCTCCTGCTTTTATTTTTCTTTAGTCCTGAACAAAATGAACACTATGATATAATCTCCTAAAATCTGGAAGAAAATTTAGAAATCATATATTTCAATCTTGTGCCTAATTGGTTTATATGCCCTACACTACGGTGTTCAACTTATCTGATTGAACATGTCCAGATATGGGAAAATCACTGTTTGGTAACATAGTGCCACATGCAAAAGAAAATTGCAAAGCTTTGGTTTTTAGAAACTTCTAATAAAAATCGTCCCCTTGATGTTTCTAAGGGAGGTAGTCAACTTTCCTGTCATCACCCAGAATAGCTCCTGATATTTCTTGTATTTTGAAAATATACAGAGTAAAGAATTAGTTCTTAAAATGGCCTAGAATAGAGTGAAAGTTAGAGGACACGACTTAATTCTTTAGTTTGTCATGCATTGCTTCATGTTTTGCTGCATTAAATCATTTATAGTTAATGAAACAGTTTTGTCCCCTCTTGTGCTGACACCCTTGCTATTTGCCTAAATAACACGTATGTTCTTTCTGACCTCAGTTCAAATATTAGATTTTTCCTAGTTGTTTCAAGCTAGAAAATAAATCCCTTGATCATATACCTGGTTCTTATCTGAATTTTATTTAATGTGTTAATTTTGTGATTACTCTAAATTAATATGTGGTCATAATGAATAATGTAAGAAGAACCTGCATCCTCTCCACAATGCACTGCCTGGTCACAAGCCCAAAAGCAAGAAGTCCACTCAGTCTTAGACTGGAACCTCCAATACTGTGAGCCAAAATAAACCTTTTCTCCTTATAAGTTTACTAGTGCAAATGCTATTTGTTATAGTACTGGAAAGCATACCAACGCAACATGTAGGTGAGCATTTAAAATCTCCTAATCAATTTAGGTGGTTGGTCATAGGCCATGCTTCCCTGCTCCACAAAACTGACTGGGTTTCCTGGGTTACATTTTCCCTTTCTGCAGCCTGTAAGTATTCTAAGGCTTTGCAGCAAAGAATTCAGAAGGTAAATGACATGGGGGATGAATCCTGCAATCATTCTTCCAGGTCATTTATCTTCTCATCAGAGTAGCCTCCTAACATAGTATCTCTCTTGTCTTTGTTCTAGGGAGTTCACTCTAAAGAACTTAAAGAAGAAAGGAATCTAATAAACAAGAAAAACCAGTGAGCTAATTTTGACAAGACTAACCTTTTATCTCCAGATTGGTAGAACATGATCCAAAAGATTTTTCAGTAAAGACCAAAACAAAAAGAATTTTACCAATAGCAAAGAAAAAAGTGTGTTTTCTAACTTTGTTCTCTGCATTTTCATTACAGGTAGCATTTCTAAAGATAGTTTTTCGGGAGATTTTGACTATGTAGGGAGACCTGTGTTTCCTTTCATAACTTTATATCATTTTAGTTGGTTAAATATGTATCCTAGGATCATAGCTGTGCAGAAAAATAAATGGAGAAAAGAGTACTTAGAAGGTCATGCAAAGCATGGAAATGTAACTGTGCAACCTGTAAGAACGGTGTAAATGTGTATGTTCATATTTCGCTATTAGGTACTGAAATTGGGTTCTTCCAGTAACTCCACTTCAAATTAGTTCACCAGACTTGAATTGTACATGCTCTAAGTCCTAGAGACTTGGATTAATTGGGTTTGTGCTGTGGGGTGTGGGTTGGGGTTTGTACAAAGTTGCAGACCCTGTACTATTTATTCTGCCACTACATAAGAAACAATAATACTATTTTCATGATGTATAACAACAGAAAGTGTGACAGAAAAGCAAAAGAGAGTCAACCTAATCCAAGCTGGTAAGACTGAGGGAGGACTCTGGCTCTAAGGCATGACTTTCATAATAAGGTGATATCAGAATTAGTCTCAAGGCAAAGTAGAGCATGAGTGGCTAGAGATGGAAGATGGGGATTCAACAACATGACAGGGGAAGGTCAAAGGCATGGAATATAGAAAGGAATTAAGGATAAATTGAATGTGATAAAAGTGTACGGGTTGCCAGAAGCAATAAACATGTGTACAGAAAGTCACATTTGCTTCACCTTGTGAAGACCTAGTGCATTTAGATGCCTGCTGGCAAGAAAGCAAATTGAAGAGATTTAAGCAAGAAATTATATTGAAGAAGGTTGTTATAGCAGCAGGAGGAGTTTAAGAAAGCAAGACAAGGTAAGTACAAGTGAGTCATCAATAAAGTAGAGTATAAGTTTACATCAACAGAGAATTGAAACAGCTGAAACAAGCCAGGGCACCACAAGCAGTTTTGCATCACTAGAATAGAGGAGTTTCAGAGGCTGTCATAAGAAACTTCGATAAGAGAACTTGATGAATGTCCAATAGGCAAGATTAGTTTATAAGCATGAATTCAACAGATGGCTCTAACTCATTATCAATTCTTATTCTGCCACTTACTTGCTACATAATCTTAAGAAATGAGATAGTCTCTCTGTCCCTTAGTGTCCTGAACTGTAAAATGTTGGCAATGATAATGATTTGAAAATAGATCGACTATGTTCAAGATTTATTAAAATAACAAATATGGTAACCAGCACATAGTAAATCAATGCATGTTAAATGTTATTATTTTTATTTTATTTTTGTTATTGTCTAGGAATTTAAATTCTATCTCTCACGCCAAGAGACACATTCAAAATACTGCAGTTTTGAAGAATCATCTTACTGGTAATGGTAAGAATAGAATTAGGGAATATAAAATCTGTAACAAGGAGACCAGTTAAGAGACTTCTGTAATGACCCAAGAAGCGGGTATTCAAATCTGGAATTGAGGAGGGATCTGAAAAGTAAGCATAGTGGATTTCTCACTGCAGTAACCACATTCCTAGCATTATGCACCGCAAAGAATGGGTTCTTGAAATAATTATCTGTGAATGAATGGATGAATGAATGAATCAATGAATTTATGACAAATCTAAAAAACATTGAAAATAAACTATTAAAATTGAGACATAATTGGCACCTGGGTAAGTTTACACATCTTGAATATAATATTCAGTGATTCTTTATAAAGTGAGAAAGCCAATGCTGCCATCTCTTAGATTCCAGAACCGAAAAATTAAATCTGCCCCTCAGTCTCTCTTTTATGTTCTCATGGTCACTACTACCATACAAAGAAGCCATGTTTCTAACTTCTAACAGCAGACTGTTAGGTCTGTCTGTCTTACTTTGTTCCTTTCCTTTTTTTTTTTTTTTACTTCATCCAAATGGAGGCATATAAGTATAAACTCAATAATTTCCAGTTTATTTCATTTGCTAAATTATTACATTCAGAACATTCATTACATTTCATGTAGATCTTTCATTCTTATTGCTGTGTAGTGTAGCTTTGTACTAATTTAATTATTTGATGATGGTTTCTTAAATAGTTTCCTATTTGGGGCTGTAATTAATAATTATTAAATAAACATTCCAGAATATATCTTATGGTAGACAATGGGTGTATTTACATCAGCATATAAATAATAGTTTAATTGCTGGGTCATAAGTTATTCACACATTGAATTTTAGTAGTTTCTATTCATGTCCTAAAGTGTCTGGTTTCTTTACCACTCCCATTGGCATAGCTGAGTATTTTAACTGCACAAAACTTTCACTCACATTGTATTTCCTTTTAAAAAAATAATCAATCTAGAAGTGCAACATGTAGTAGTTTTAATTTACACTTCCTTGATTACTACTGAAATTGATGAACATTTCTTGTTTATTGCCCATACAGCTATCTTATCTTATAAAGATCATCTTGTACAAATTGATGTCTCTTGCCAATTTATATACTGCTTGATCCTCCTTCTTTAATTGATTCTCTCTCTCTCTTTTCATTCTTATTTGTGGATATTCTTGTGTATTTGTAGCACACTGTGGAGAATCTTGTACTGGATAGTTTGTGCAGCAAATGCATTTGTCTACACTAAAATGGAGTACTCACTTTTTAAAATGTTATCTTCAGGCAAATGTGAATACCTAATTTCACTATATTTCAATCTGCAATTTTTTCTATGTTATTTTATTTTTTTGTGTAAGAATCTTTGCCTCTTCTTAGGTTTAAGAAATGTTCCCTTTTAATTTCCTATAAATCTTTATTAGGTTCCTTTTCAGTGAGATCAGCAATCCTAGAATTTAATTTTGATGTGAGAGTTCAACAGTTTTTCTGTTTTGCTTTTTCTGAGAAGATGGCTAGTTTATATTTTATCCTTCATTGGTATGATTTTATTTCCTCCAACACTATTAAGTTATTAATATATTGAATTAGATAGTCATTTTTGTCTAATCATATCCTTTTTTATTGGGTACTTTACCTAAAAAAACACAATTATTTTGTATATTTGAAAATTCTGAACCTTTGGGAAGGAAAAATATTTTGTTTTTTGTACGTTTGTTGTTTGTTTTCTTCTAGAATTTATTTGGTTTTTAGTAAGCATAAAAGTTGATTTTGAACGCAATTGCAGACAGTTGCAATTTCTGTTGTTTTAGCTCACTTGGAATGAGATCTCCTTGAAAGTTTCATGTGAATACCTATAATTTCACTTGCCAAATATGTGAGAGAAATGTGTCTTTACATACTTCTGGGAGCACGTAGGTTATGTTTCCTTTTTATGCATCATTATGTATAATATGTTTGTTCTGATATTTCTTGGAAACTACAGTTCATAATGGTCACAGAGAGTAATCAGTGAGAATGTGATTCTTGCAGAGATCAGAGTTTAAATCTTGGAGCTCTCATGGTTCAAACTGATGTAAGTGGCAGTCATTTAATCATTCTGTGCCTCTTTTTTATTTCAGAGTAAAATTAAATTATTGAAGAACCAATTTATTATTACATATAACCAAGATAATTAAAGAACCAGTCAGTAATTCCCTCAAATAATTATTGTAATTGTAGAAATGGGAAAAAAATCCATGACAGCACATTAAGATGTTAAAGCTCCTCTACACAAAGATATTATTCTGGTGTGCCACTTCCATTCTGGTTTCTATTTTGTCCTGGGAATGTAAAGCATTTAACTAAAGATGGCACACTGTTAAAGAGTAGTAAATATGGTGATGCAGAGAGATTTTCAATAGTCTTCACTTCATCCTTTAATTTTAGAGAAATTCATTCTAAATTTTCCAAACTAGGCTTGTTGGTTTCTATAATGTGAAGTCTCCTGCATCCAGGCTGCTCTCCTATAGTGCGTGCACCAACCTTGAACACATTATTAATACATTTGTATTTGAATATTTTATCTGTCTATCCTATCTTTGCTTCTTATTTCTCAAAGTAAATGTCTTTAGTTATAAAAATGGAATTTTGATAGTACATTAAAATATGAAAAACAGCATGCGATTCCACATGGAAACTTTGTCACTGATCTTTCCTCATCTCAACTCATCTTGTGGCCAAAAATCAGCACTTCTTGAAACATAGCTTTTAGTATTTAAGTGAAATAAATTTAAGTGAAGCAGTGATCTCTCTCTCTCTCTCTCTCTCTGTCTCACACACACACACACACACACACACTCTTTCTCTCCCTCTTTCTCTCCCTCCCTCCTGTTTCTCAAAGTAAATCAGTGAATCCAAAGGACTGTAAGAATATTAAATAGAGTTTATATAGTTCTCAACAATAATACATGTCATATAACTGTAGTTCTCTATGAAAATAACATCAACATTGATATAATAGTACTAGCTTTACACAGTTTTAAACATTTTGATGCATGTTAATGTGTGTGTGTGTTTATAGTACATTATAACCTAATTCCTTGTCTCGATGGGTTCAACCATAATTATAATCAAGATACTGTACTATTCAGTCATCACAAAGAAACTACCTTATATTGCCCTTTATTTCACTTGCAACCATAGCTTTGATAGATGCCTGTAGGATAAAGTTCAAACTTCTTATCATCTTAGTCTTGGCCTTTCGAAAGGGAGGTTTATTTTGAACAGGCAGTACTTAAGATATTTACTTGTCCCTGATTTACCTTGAGCATAGCCTTTGTGAATTCAAAGATTAATGCCCACTTGTTAAGCCCCTGCCTGACTCACTCTAGTAATGAAGGGACAGTTTGGAAGAATATTTATGGAATTCCTCACCTTTTCCACACCTAGTCATCTCTATCAAGGGATAAGGTTAAAAATACTTTGGAAAATGAGGGTGTGTCTGTCACTCTTAGATTCCTTTATTTCAATTCTATTATATGTAATCAAACTGGTAAGATGACATTTCCTCAGAAGTCATTTTGATTTCAAAGTAAGAAGCGTAATTTGGATTCCACCAAACAACTTGTTTCAACACTTTGTATTGTAATTATGTAACGCTTCCCTGAATACTAAACAATACTTCATTAGCATTGAACATTTTTTCCTTATAAATGTACCTCACTGGGATGGGCTCTATTTTTCTTACATGCATTGCTCATTCAGATGGGATTATGAAGGGATGTTTCATCGAGGCTCTACCAATGAGAAAATGAGTGGTAGGCCATGAAACATCTCGATCCTTATAATTCATCAGGCTGCACTTGGGAATGATTTTCCCAGAAGTCTACCTGTTTTTCAGCAGGCACATTGTTCTCAGCAAAATTAACAGCCCAGGACAAGTGTTACCCTCGGCAAACACAGGACAGGATATCATAAAGAGGAGATTAGGCAAAGCATGGAATCTTCCCAGAGCCAGGACGTCTGATAATATCCACACATTTGTACCTGATGCTCTGAGCACTTTGACCACTGGTGTTTCCTCAGACTTCCTTGCATAATGTCCCTTAGCAGAAATCCACCCCTCACTTTCAAGTTCTATAAAAAGCCCATTTTTCTTTATTCCTCAGAAACAGTCTTTTTGCCCTCAGTCTGCCTGCACCCACGTATCATAAATCTTATGCCTTGTTGCTTTCACAGAAGCCTGTCAGTCTCTGACTCAAGTTTTTTGTTACATCATCCACTATAAACTAGGCATGTTTCTAGGCTATAGAGAATAATAGCTGAAATTGACACGGTGCCTACTTTTCAAGAACATACTAACACCTAATGTCTAATGAAACCGTTATTAAGGGCAGCACTGATGTATGATTATCTTTATAGAGTAGTACTTAACTCAATGTGTTATGCATAGTAAATATTCATCGTGTATTGAATGAGTGGTTTTACCAGCAAATGAGATATTAATGGAGTAGATGCCATATATGGTAACCAAGATTTTATTCCTCTTTTTCTACTTAGATACTACTGTGCAAATTCAAAAATTATTTGGCGTTTCATATGACAGTGCTGCCTTTGGTTTGTGAGATGGACACATAGCTAAAGTTTTAAATATTTCTGTAGCTCTGTGGCTTGTCCAGTTTATGAGATAGAATCTACCTTCAAATATTCAGCACTGTTCCCGTCCTCATTTGAATTTATGGTGCATCCAATTCAAATAACATGCAAAAAAGCATTACTAAAAAATAAGTATTATCAATTAGCATACAAAAGTGGAACAGAGAAGCTCTTTCTGAATAAGAGGTCCTGAGAGAGATCAACAAACCATAGGCAGGAACAATGATAAACATGCAAGTTTACAACCCCTTTGGGGAACTTGAGCAGAGAAAATTCACTCTCTGTTAGTGGTCATGAAGCAAATCAGTTTTATTTGGCTGTAAACTCATTTGGAAATCAACGTGATTTGGGGAGTAAATGCTACTTGTGTTTTTAAGAGAAAACTAGCATTCATTGAAAACTCTCTAGGTTGATAGTGGCAAAATGGACAGGTCATTTGTTCAAAGTTCAAATTGCAATCTCTATCCAAAAATGAAAGTGGTTCAATGGTCTTAAGAGCAATGCTTATGCAACCCAACTTCCTCTGTATGTGCTTTTAGCCAAAAGGTGCTTGAGCAACTGAGAGCAGATGTGCTAGTATATCTGTTCCTTTTTAATTTTAATATCATGCCAAGTATAGAATGCTACCTCGTCTCTGTCATATTCACAAGACCTCATAGCCACCATGTAGTCTGCTCCTCAGAGCTTCCTGAGTGCATGTTGCACACTGAATGGGCACCTTTGAGTGGTGCGTATACAGGCTTTTAATCATCCAAACCCTATTTACAGAAACAGCTTAATTTCCTTATTTCTACTCTTCTGTTTTCAGTTAAACCAACTCAAGTGAATCATAATTTCCTAATCATACCACACCAAATCATGCCAGCTGCCCTTGCACATGCTGCTTTCCTCTGCCTTGAATATCCTACTCACCATGTTCCACCAGTATATTCTCTGTTTTCAAGGCTCACTGCAAAATTCATCTTCCTTGTCAATACTCCTATAAATTAGTCATTGTCACTTTTATGGCCTCTCTTTCCCATGAATCTACTTTGGCTATTACATTTAGTTCATATCTATTGCAATTTCTTTAACATATCTGTGCCCTCAGCCCATGCAACTAACATATGCTCTTAACAGGCATCACTGAATATCTGGAGAATAACGGGGGTGAACACCAGTAAAGCTGCCAGCAGTTGGAAACCTGTGTGAGGTTTACAACACTGTGTAGGCAACATAAATATGATAGACCACAATTCTGTCATATAGAAAATGCTAAGAAATAAATTAGACAAGTGAGGTGTGAAAGAATTGGCAAATATATGTATTCAACACATGCTAGTTCCCTTCCTTTCCCTTCACCTTGAATTGTGATTACTAAAGCAGAAACTGCATGGAGCAAGGCTAAGTGGCATAGTAGCATTATGGAATAAGAGGAAATAGTTCTGTCTAAGAGGGCCTTACAAACACAGTTTCTCTCGTTCTGTCCCTCTCTCCCTCTCTCTCTCTGTCCGTCTCTCCTTCCGTGTGTGTGTGTGTGTGTGTGTGTGTGTGTGGTCAAAACAGTCATCTGCCTGTAGCAGAAAGTAATTGTCTGTTTTCAGAAAAATATTTTTGGTTTAGGTATGTCTTGACTTAATTGTTGGAGTATTAAAATACCTGCATTAAGCAAACAAAATATGCCAGTTAATTCTGTCTACTTGACTTAATTACAACACTCCTGGAGAGGTAATTTAGGTAATTGGATTCTAAGGCACTAAACTAATCAAATAATTAATCCATTGATGATTTTATAGCTGAATAAGATATTGGGTGGTGGGATCTAGTTGGAGGAAGTTGGTCGTGGGGAATGTGACCTTAGGGACAACATATGTGAGCTTAGCGAACCCTTCCTTCCTGACTCTTACACTGCTTGCTGGTTGTCATGAGTTGAGTAGCTTTTCTTTACCATGTCTTTCCATCATGTTTGTGCTTTTGAACCAGCTAACCATGCACTGAAACCTCTTAAACCCTGAGCCAAAATAAACTTCTTTTCCTTTAAATTGTGGAAACCAGATATTTTGTCCCAGGAATGTAAAGACCAACCAATACATCAAGCAAAACAACTTGTATTCTCTGCCTATAAAGTTCACTTGGCTATGTCCTTAACAAACAAATAAACAGAACACACTTAGTGTGTACAATGACCAAAAATTAGCTACTGTTGTTAATCACAACTAATCACAACTCCTAACAAAAAAGGCTCTTTTCTAGTAGCCATGTTTCAACTGTAAGAATGCCACCACTGTGGACCCACTGAATTTGATCAAGTCCCAGAAAAATTTAATCACAATCCTCACCCTATTATTGAACACCCAATATGACATTCAACTCATACTGTGCCGGAGCTTGAAAAAAGGGGAGAAACTAGGGTATTGTGTGGTACTGTTTTTCAAGTATGCTTGAGGGAGCCGAGAAATCCAATCTGGATTTCACAGGGCACTACGACCATGGTTTTCAATTGGTGGTTAGGAGAAAGAAAAGAAAAAGAAAAAGAAAAAGGAAAAGGAAAAGAAAGTCATCCTTAGTACGATATATATGGTGTATTCTAGTTTGCCTAAAATTGCATTTAACTTGTTTCCCTACTGTGAAATCTCTCAAAGCCTATAAAATGTGTCTTTTGGCCCTCCGAGATGTTTACTAGAAATGTTAGTTACCATAATAATATTTCCTCTTTATATTATGACAAACCCAATGGTCCATAAACACCCTTGGAATTGTATGTCATAGATTCCAGAGATAATGGGATTTAAACCTGATTTCACTAATGACTCATTTTGTTACTTCAGGCAAAGCACTTGATCTCTCTAAGTCTCTGCACTACATTCGTAAATGCGAATCTACTTATACATCAGTAATTTTGCTTTCTTGTCTGATTTGATAGATAATTCTGGTTCTTATTTCTTGTTGGTCAGGCTGCTTACAGGAAATATGGAGCATATTAAAAAGAAAAACATTAAAGAGAGCTCTATATAGGGACTCTTAATAATCATGTTAATAAGGTTAAGAAAATCCTAGAAGGACTGAGGAAGTAGTCTACTCGTGGCAGAGGCAGACATTATTGATCCTCTGGATCCAAAGAGATGGAATTCAGAGTTAAGAATCTAGAGAGATTTGTATTAGCATTGGCAAAGAGACACCTAACAGCAGTGGTTTTCTGTAAATAAATGCAACTGAACCACAGAAAGACAAAAGGAAGAGACTTGAGGCATGAATACTTTAACCTCATTTTGCTCCTGCCCTCAGTCTCTGTGTTAAGTGCCTTACATTGTCTAAGCCCACCAGAATCCTGGAGACAGGGAAGTCTGTTTATGCAGATCAAGAGCTGTCAGTCTTCTGGGGCACAGGGCAGGTTGAAAAGTGTATGGAACAGGTCTATAGTACAAAGAGTTGGAAACTTGGCAACCAAATCTGTTCATACATAAATCAGACAAATGGGAGCCAAGGTTATGCCACAAATCTTTGGAGAAATTGTGAAATCATGTCACTGAGGATGACATCAAAGTCAGCTTCCCTGTGTTTCTCAAAATGGAGCCCACACTGCTAAATGTTTCAGAGGGTTTTCCCTAATTTGGAGAAATCAAATATTTAAAAGCAGACCCACTTTGAAGTCTCACAGCAAGCAGCAAATCTGGAACTTGATAGATCCAGTTATTAAAAGTCAGTCCATCTGAGCAATCTGTTTGCCTGCCTTTCTTGCTGTGTTGGTAATTTTGCAAAATCTGCTGAATTTGCTTTTCCCCTCTCAGCAGATTGCAGACAGAGTAAAGGATGTCTGTTGGTTGTCTATCAACCTTTAAGAAGAATAGGAAAAAACCTCCCCCAATTTCAATTTCTTCTATCCTTATCACTGTGAATGTGTAGAAAAGAAAATGTGGGAAAAATTATCATTAATCAGGTAATGCTTAATGGGTTTGCATTTTATGTTGATGAAGGCAGAAAATAACTTCAGTCTTCCCAACTCCCTGTTATCTCAAACTGACATAAGGTGTAGCTACAGTCTTTGGTCTGTTCTTTCCGAGGGAGAAGTCTTCAGTCAGAGAGAACTCCGTGGAATTCATGTTGAAGAAAAACGAACAAGAAGTTGAAGGAGTATCTCAAACATTTACTGAAAAGGGAAATATTGTGTTTGTGGGTGTGTATGTGTGTGTGTGTGTGTCTGTCTGTCTGTCTGTCCGTCTGTCTCATTGTGTGAAGCCAGGGGTAGATAAGATGAGGAGAAAAAAATAAAAATAAATTATTGCAAGCATAGGTTTCAAAAGTTAAGCTTGGTTTCCAGCTATTTGTTCCAAGTATAAGACCATAAGAACTAAGAATTCTTTTGCATTTCTGCTTTCATTTAAATTATTATTGAACTGTTGGGCACAATTAATTGTGAATTATGCCCAACAAGTGCCTAGCACTATCAGCACTGAAGAGAATGCTTACCATATGCCAGATCATAAATGTCTCTTTCCCACAGGAGTGACTTACCTCCTCAGCAAGAATTTATTCATGCTATTCTTAATGAGGCTTGCCTCATTTTTTTAAAATAAGGCATTATTTGAAGCAGAGATTGTGGAAAACTACTACTACAGTCTTGGGAAGACATATTACAATTGCAGGCAACCTTGACAAATTTGAAAGGCAATTTTTTTCTGATATGAAAATATTTAATAACAAGGAAAATCACACAGTTCTGTATGTTTGTTGATACTCAAAACCTCCCAAATTCCATGGTAGGTGAGTTGGTCATTGGGCAATACCTCAATAGACAAAAAACTGTGTGAACCTAAATAAATGTCACAGTACTTTATAATAAGAAAAAGTACAGTTGTACTTTAAAACTAAGCAGACTATGTACAGGTATGCTAAAGCAAAATGGGAGAGGTAATGGCTATTCAACTTGTACATTTGATTCTTGTAGAATATTAAAGTCTGTGTCTAATTCAGTGACTAAAAATTTACAAGGGATAAACAGGTGTTGTGTCAATTGCTTCAATTAATTATAGAAATATAAACACTTGTCACTAAAAATTAGAAAAATATAAAATTAGTTCATTTATTATTCAGTACTTCTGCAAGTATTGCTATGATATGTGCAGACATTTATGGACACTGAGATGTCCTTTTTTAATGACTGTGCTGATGTCTTCCTTGATCCTGATTTTTCTTTTTTATAATAGACTACTTTTTTATTTTATAACAAAAAAGAATGTATAGGACATTACAATAACATCAGCAAGAAACACAGATGCTATGAATGCTATATTATTTTCATAGAACAATTCACAGTAAAAACGAAATCTGAGAATGACCCTGTGAAAACTACTTTTCACTCAAAATTCTTTTTCTTTAACTATCTTAATTAACTTTTATATGCATACATAGATTTCCTTTAATTTTGTCACACAGGTGCAATAATATGATGGTTACATATGTATGACTTATTTAATTCACTGATAAGTGTATTTTCAAGATGCATTCATTTAAGTATAAAAGTATCTACTTTATCATTCTTTATAGCTGAGTAGCATTCCATTATATAGAAATACCACATCTGTTTTTGTTCATTCCTCAGTCAGGGGGCATGTAGATTGTTTCCATGATCTGGCTATTGTGGACTATGCAACTATAAACACAGGTGCACATGTATCACTGTGGTATGGTGGGTTCTTAGTTCTTTTTGGATGGTACTCAGAAGGGGAATAGCTGAGTCAAATGGGACCTCCAATCTGAGCTTTTTGAGGAATCACCACACTGACTTACACAGTGGTTACACCAGCCTGCATTCCCACCAACAGTGGAGAAGTTTCCTTTTTCTCCACAGCCCCTCCAACGTTTGTTACTTGTTGACTTATTAATACTAGCCATTCTTTCTGGGGTGAGGTGGAATCTCAATGTTGTTTTCATTTGCGTCTCTCGAATGACCAGGGCTGTTGAACATTTTTTCACATATTTATTCGCTGTTTGTACTACTTCATCTGAGAACTGTGTTCATCTCAGATGTCCATTTTGGGATTGGGCCTTTAAATGTTAAAGGACTGATTTTTTTAAGTTCTTTATATGCTCTTGATAGTTATCCTTTATCTGAGGGATAGTTGGCAAACATTTTCTCCCACACTGTGTGTTGTCTTTTCACACTGTTGGTGGTTTCGCTTGCTGTGCAAAAGCTTTTCAATAGAATGAGATCCCATTTGTTGATTCTTTGTGACAGTTCCTGTGCAATCTGGCATTTATTCATAAAGTCTTTGCCTACACCAATGTCTTCAAGAGTTTTACCTACTCTATATTCCAGCAGATTTAATGGTTCTGTTTTAATATTGAGATCTTTAATCCATTCAGATTTTAACTTAGTACATGATGAAAGATGTGGGTCCAGTTTTAATCTTTGGCATGTGGAAAGCCAGTTTTGCCAACATTATTTATTAAAGAGGCTTTCTTCCAATTAATGTGTTTGGCACCTTTGTCAAAGATAAGGTAGTTTAGTGTGCCTGAGTTGTTTCTGCATCTTCTAATCTATTCTATTGATCTTCAGGTCTGTTTTTTTGCCAGTACCACACTGTTTTTCTCACAGTAGCTTTATAGTATAATTTCTAGTCAGGAATTGTGATGCCCCTGTTTTATCTTTTTTTTTTTTTCCGAGGATCACCTTTGCTATTCCAGGTATCTTCTGGTTCCAGATGAATTTTAGAATTGTTTTCTCTAATTCTGTGAGGTATGCTATTGGAATTTTGATTGGGATTGTATTGAATCTGTATAACAGTTTTGGAAGTATGGTAATTTTCACTATATTGATTCTTCCTACCCAAGAGCATGGAATATCTTTCCATTTTCTAATATCCTCCTCAATCTCCTTTTTCAGAGTACTATAGTTTTCAGTATCAAGGTCTTTTACATCTTTCATTAGATTGATTCCTAAGTATTTCATTTTTTGGATGCTGTTGTAAAAGATATTGTTTCCCTGATTTCTCTCTCAGTGAGATTGTTATTCATGTACAAGTAGGCTATTGATTTTTTGAGCAATGACTTTGTAACCAGCTACATTACTAAATCTGCCTATTAAATCTAGGAACCTTTTAGTGGAATTTTTGACATCTTCTACATAAAGTATCATGTCATCTGCAAAGAGTGCTAGTTTAGCTTCTTCCTTTCCTATCTTTATTCCTTTTCTTTCTCTTGTCTAATGGCTCTGGCTTAAGTTTTCAGGACTATGTTAAATAAGAGTGGAGACAGTGGACATCCTTGTCTTGTTTCTGATTTTAGAGTGAAAGCTTTCCATTTTTATCCTCTTAGTATGATGTTGGCTGTTGATTTGCCATAGATGGCTTTTATCAGATTGAGATAGAGACCATCTATTCCAGTTTTCTGTACAGTTTTTATCATGCATAAGTCTGAACTTTGTCAAAAGCTTTTTCTGCATATACTGAGCTAATCATATGATTTTTATTGGATTTATCTTGAGGTAGTCCATATTTTAAAATCCTTAAGCACATCTACATCTCACATACTATCTCTTGTATTATATGCACTCAGGAAACAGCTGAGTAATGAAGTCACAAATTTTACCAGAGGAAAATACTTTATGGTGGATTAAATTTACATTCCTGTATCTTGTAATCTGAGCAACTACATTGAAGATAACAACACACAATATATTAACCATTGTTAATTTTCTATTATATTGTTATGAAATTCTGTATCATTGTATTTATTTATTTTTCTCTTTAAAGTAAGAAAAACAGGCTTTACTCTTTTTGTGAAATAATCACAGCAGCTAACTCATTGCTATACTCTAAGTGTCAATAACACACATAAAGTCACATAACAACAAATGACTACTTCAAATACAATATGTTTTATAGACTCAGTTCCTGTTTAATGCTTTCAAAAACCTTCTGTGCTCAAGAATGCCACACCTTTTATAAGAGTTGTTGGCATTGTCTTTTGTTTTGGGTCACAGCTGATACATTTTCCCATCTATGGTGCTACTGGCTATTACTGAAATTTTTCACTTGACAAAGAGAAAATGGAGGAGAGAGACTCATTCAAAACTAAAGTTCTTTTGTTACAGACACAATCCTGTCCTCCTTCCAAAATATTATATTCTGGAGTCCTAACATTCAGAATTTTAGAATGTTTGTATATTTGGAAATGGAGTCTTCAAAGACATATAATTAAGTCAATCTGAGGTCATTAGGTCGATCCCTAATCCAATATAAATGGTATCTTTATAAGAATATCTGGTTAGAATAGGAGCACATATTGAGGGAAGATCAAGTAAATGTGCAGGGAAGAGGCAGTCATGCACAATTCGAAAAGAGAGGGCTTGGTGCACCAATCATGCCAATATATTGTTCTTGCACTTATAGTTATCCAGACTATGGGGAAAAAAGTTTCTGTTGTTTAAGCCACCTAGTCTGTGGTACTTTACTTAGGAAGTCCCATGAAACAAATATAACCAAAGTTCCTCAGATGTCAAACTAGCCAGGGTCCTCCATGGGGAGCAGAAAGAGACCCAGCAAGAAACCAAACCATGCCTTCCTGTGAGCCAGCCAGTGTGTGGGCTAGGGGACCAGAAATTCATCTCCCTAACACCCTGGTAAGCAACTGGCTGATTCAGAGGAACTCAGGGTGAGGTGATAGCAACTGAGGTGAAAGGAGTACTTTGATGTTTGGGGCTGGGGGTCTGGGCATCTATTTGGAGGATGGCAGTGTACATTGTGGCAACTATGGGGGATTTCCTTCTGTTTTGTTTTTGAAATCCAAAGGTTTGTTCCATTTTACTGTTTTGTTTTATTCCTGTATCTGGTAACCTGAGCAAATATTTTGAAAATAGCAATATGCAATATAACAACCATTGTTAAAGTCTTATCATCTTGTTTTGAAAACCTATATAGCTATTGTTTTTGTCATTTTGCTTTTACTGTTGTTTAGTTTTCTTTGCTTCTTTCTTTTTTTTTCCTTTTTTCTCTTTAAAAATATAAAAAAAAAAAACCCAGGAAGCCCAGACTCAAATGTGGCATTGCCTCTAAGATCCTGAGTAACCTGGAGGATAGTCAATCAGCATGAAGAAACTGGCACTCTAGCTAGATGTATAACTCCAACTTCACCTTATCATTGGCAAGGCAACTTATCTCTGAAAATCCCAGTTATCTCCTTGGAAAAGAAGAAAACAAACAACCTACATCACAACATTTAGATGAGAGATCATTAGAAAAAATACATTTTAAGTGGCTTGTGCCACAATAATATATAATAAATACTGTTAAATAGCAGGTATTATAAAAACTGTTATTATTATCAATGTATCTTTCAATATGCTTTAGTTTTAACATTTAAAGAAATGGATAATCCTGCATAACTAGCAAGGTTAGGATCAACAGTACTAATGTTGGTAAGAGAATATTTTAACACTGTACTAAGAGTGGCATTAGGAGTGGTACACCCCAAATTCAAGCAATAAGGTAGCTCATCCTTTTTATATAATTTAAACATAAAATAAAGTTAACTACTCTTTGATGTGTTTTAATAATACCAATGAAAATGTATATTTGGCATGAGTTTCTTCCACCCACCTGCCCTCTTTAGTATAAATTGAAGTGTTTCAAACTAAGATGAGATAAAAAGATATTAATTGTAAACGTACCTCCTGAATAGCCACTTTTCTAAGTGATGAGATAAGCACTTCACAAGTTATCTCATTTAATCTATAGGTTCACCCCACAAATGAGTTCAAAAAGATGAAGTAAACTGTTCAAGGACAAAAATAAAATGCATTGTTTGTCTTACTTTTGAAATCAGGAAAACTGACTTTAGAGCCCAATTTTGTTTTCAACAGGCATGATTACAGTTCAGGGAAGAAAAGCCTTCCTCCCTCTTCCTGAGAAAACTACAAACCAAGAAAAAACTTCTGCATGTTTAGCAGGAGCCTGTATGTAACCTGCAAATCTCCAACCTGATCTTGGTGTCTGTCACTCTTGATGTGTCCTCTTCACACTGGCCCGTGGTCTAGATCTCACTCATTTGGTGATTCATGGACCATGTCAGTGCAATTTAGTGTCTTAATGCTCCTAGTCAAGGTCCATCAAATGTCTTCTAAAACTGTCTGATGTCCTTCAGAGGGAAAGAAGTAGAACACAAATGTTAGCAGCTTTTGTGATCTTAGACAAAAAGAAATGTGCATTGGGCAAATAACCAAAAAACCTTGGTCCCCTCCTCTGTAACTTACTAGCTGTGTGATTTCAGACAAGTCAATTCCCCCTCTCTCCCCATCCGAGTCATAATTGCTACCACTATTTAGATACCAACTTGTTACAGGTTTGTCTCTTTCTGTCAGGTGTGAATCCCTATGACAAGAAAAGGCAATTCTGTATAAATGTGTCTATTTGTTTTAGATCATCACAATCTGGAGAAGTTTGGAATCACAATTGATAGACTACAAATATTTGAGGAACGGATATACTAACAAAGGAGTTAGATGATGTTCTGTTTGTTTGTTTGTTTTTTGGTACCGGGATTAAACTCATGACCTCTTTTTTGCCAGGCAGGTGCTTGTGCTGCTGAGTTAAATCTCTGGCTTTTAAATGTTGGTTTTTTAAGACTGATCTTCTTATGGTTTAAAGTGTTTGAGTCTTCTTAAGGTCAAAAGTTGCATGCTAAACTAAATATTTACATGTATCTACTGGGGAGCAGGCTCATATTTCATTTTATTTGAAGAATCATTGACTGAGATGTGTGAATATCATCATTCTCATTAGCCTGGAATAAGAAGCATCATAGTGAAGTAAAGGCAGATACTGTGGATTACATGTTTAATACCAAAGAGTGTTTACAAAGTAAAAGATGCTATCAAAACTTCTCCTAGAAAATGATACTCTAATAGTAGGTGCACTTCTATTTTGAGATTCTTCAGCTTTTAAGACATATAACACAATTTTGAATTAAATGGAACCCTGAAGATCCAACTTTGATTCCTCAATGTTCAGTTCAGAGGGTTGTGGCTCACAGATGGGAAGGCTTCAAACACTTAGTTAAACTTAAGTGTCCTGATTCTTTTTTGTGGGACTTTCTCCCAAACAGTGAAACTGTTTCTTCAGTAAAATGTTAATGTACCCCAATATGAACACTGAAATTTTGGAATTGTGCTCACTGAAGCAAGTCTCATGGATCCGGCAATGAAGCACATACCCTAAAACATAAGATTTGAAATCTTATTTGGAAATCTACTGAGCTAATCCACAATAAATTTCACAGTATTTTCTATGCAAACTAAAAATGCTAATTAGTTAAAAAGCTCTTGCATTATTATTAGATGAATGGATACTTGCACATGTGAAATTGAATGCTGATCCTATTTGAAACTTCACTTGTAAGGTCACTAAGACATAGACCCCACTGCCACTCCAGTCCCAAGCATTCCAGCAATATGTCCTTGGTCTCTGCATAAGCTGTCAGAGCAGACAATTGTTTAGATGGATGATGGATGACATTTCTTAGATTTTTACTTACCCTCAGCAGTCTTTGGCATGTTATATAAAATGTCTGATTTTGGTTACTGTCTCAGTATTTTTTTCTTTCTTTTGTAAGGGATGGCACATTTCACTTGGGGGTTATTATTTAGAGATGCCACTTACTCCATCTTCTCATTCTGATCAGCAGAATGGTGATACAAATTTGTGCCAGGTACACTAACTAGCCCCTTCTAAATAAGCCTTCAGTTCAATGATTCACTTCCATGTTCAATTGCAGAACAGAAGAGAAAGGCTGTTTCTTATATATCATCAGACTCACATTCTCTTCCTGCTGCTCTTTCTCCGCCTCCTCCTCCTTTCTCTCATTTTGCTTCTCCTTCTTCTCCCTCTCCTTTTACTTCCTCTTCTCATCTTCTTTTTTCTCTTTTTATTTTCACTTCAGGGAACTGAACCTAGGACCCTATGCGTACTAGGAGAGAATTCTATCATTGAACTGTATCTGGAGTCCAGAACGAAATTTCTAGATGTACATACAGTCTATGTTCAAAACTCCCTATCTTGAAAGCAACCCGGTGAATTTAGCAAATTAAAATGAGTAGTCTTCAACAGTGCAGACCAGGAAGTAATAGAGGAAATTAGGACCCCCAACCAAAGGCACAAGGAAAGCAATGCAGGGAACAAGGACTACATGAAGCGAACTTATCTACTGGGTTTGTAATTCTGACACACTGTATCTCTGCTACCTGAATTCACTCCCACTAATTCAGGTATGAAGACTATTTCCCAGGATATGTTAAAGGCTTTTCCTGATTCCTGATACTAACTTGAAAGGCATTCGGTCAGAGGCTATGTAATGAGAATAATCAATATAGGTATTATCACACTTCGGTTGGTCTCATCAACTGACTTGGTTCTGAATTTTTCTGGTCCTTGTTTCTAAATTCAATAGTCTGACCATAACTGGGTACCATGTAATAGCTCTGAATTGTAGCAAAATGAGATTCCCACTCATTTACCAAGTGTTAGTCTTGTGCTCTCTCTCACACTCTCTGATGGTTCATGATATATATTTTAACATACTTAGTATTCTATTCAATGTTATCTTTTCTGTATAACCCCTTGCAATATCTTTGCATGAAATGAAAATTTTAGGAAAATGATAAACTAATTAAATGAATTTTTGCTTCTGTGTTTAAGGCACACTGATACTTTTGTTTAGTAATCAAAATTATTCACAAATTTCAACCTCTATGTTCCTTCTGGACTTTATAATAAATACTTCCATGATTCTGAACTCCATGCTTTTACTTTCAACACTAAGCTTATCAGTGACTGATTTCTTTAGTATTGTGTCTGCAAAACCCTTAGTAGCCATTAATTCAAGACTGTTTCCTTGTCATTTTAAAAACTCACGTTTCTCCAAGGAAAATTCAATCCATTTAATCCTCATTGATTGGCATTTAGTGCTGCAAGATGATGTTTTGTGAGAACTCTGGGTGTCTAACCAGCAGTTTGATCAATTTGTTATGCTTCTTGTCATGCTAATCTCATTTTGCACCTGGAAGCCATGTTCCCCTGAAGTCTCTTAAATTCATTTAAAACGAATGTCATCTCTAATTTGACAATGAAGAAACTGAGGCATAAGCTATTGAGTGTCCTATATTATTTCATGTTATTCACATCTTTGGGCTACGGGAAGTCCTACAAAACTAAAACTCATTTTTAAAAATTTTAGTAGAAGCCATGTCTTACTTGACTTAATAACTTGCATATCTTTTGTGACCTTGAAACGCTCATTTTTGTTCAAGATCCCTGAGCTTTTCCTGTAAAATCGGGGAAATAACACCTTCTTTAATAAGTTTTTGTAAGAAAAGTTAAAGTGATTTGTGAGAAAGGAGTCCGTGTAGTGCTAAGAATGTGATACATGCTAAGCAAATGCAGCCTGAATGTGAGAGTAAAAGAAAAAGGATAGTGAAGACGCCCTCTGAGAATTTCCGAATAGGGCTTTCTCAAATTCTGTTGTAATTTCATCAGTATTTTCAGGCATTTTTGACTATTCTAAAAGTAGCTTTTTGTGGCTGTCTTGGGGGTAACTATTTCAATTTCCAGGTTGTGGAACCCAAAAGTCTACATTTTAACTTGCACTCTCATGTGCTACTTTTGTGCTCTTGAGTAAAGAGTGTTTGCATCATCTCTTTTAAATCCATGGAGGTGCTAAACTAACATTAATTGAATAGACATACTTTTGGAAGGGAACTGGAACTGAATAGGTCCCTGGGTGTTTAACCAACAAAAGAGAGAACGTAAGTTGGATTCTACCAAGAATGATATTAAGAGTCTGTCCCAGGATAGAAGAGGCATCTAATGTGGCGGTACTTGTGACTGGGTCAGTTTGAAGAATTGCTTACTTACGGCTTCCAAATAAATGTTCCTAACTTCATTGCCTCTTCCCCTAAGACGGAAATTGATGTCCACTTTTAAACCAAGAATGCTTGTATTTCTAGGAAATTTTCTCTTGTTATGTGTAAATTCCATTAGGTGACTAAACTCTATGCTCTTTTTTGTTTGGCTACCAGAAAACTTAAAAAAATATATATATATTAAGGGTCGTTCCTGGTCACCAAAATATTTAAAAGAAAAATATGGGACATCACTGCTGGTACCCAAGAGCCTATTGTTAATTCTCATTTTTATGATTACTAAATTATGCAGTTTATATTAAATATTGTATACAAATTTGACTAAAATTGTAGCTTTTAAAAATAATAACAACATCTACATGAAGGTTTGAATAAATAGCTAAAACCCCATGTTATAGATTAGCTTGTACAGTCAATCTAACTTAGTTTTGGTAAAATATAAAATTTTCAAACCCCAATTTAGATTATGAAATAAAGACTTGGATGTGTTATGTAAATTATGGGCGGGTCCATGTTGTACACATGGGAAGGACAAGTGCAATGGTTATATAAGCGTAACTGTAAACTGTAGAGAGCTTTACAAATTCTGATGCTTCTGTCCCATCCCCAGAAGTCAGGATTTTGTTCTTTTAGAATGTGATTTAAGCTTTATAAATTTTTTAACATTCCAAGGTGATTGTAATAACAGTTATAGAAACTCCTACTTGAATTTTTCTCCATCTGTACGAGTATCTTTGTAATTTCTTGCCTGGAAGTTTGGAAAATATGTTAACACCCCACCTCCCCAACTTTCCATATTATAGGAACTATCACAAGGATATGCCCAGTTCTAATACCACGTTCCAAAGACAAAGCATTGGAGCTAATCATAGATCTAAGGGCCGGGAGTTTGGCTCAGTGCCTTAAGCGCCTGCCCTGGCAGGCGCGAGGTTGTGAGTTCAATCCCCGGTGCCGCAAAATAAACAAATAAATAAATAAATAAATATTTGATTTAATCATAGATCTAATACCTATCCTTTGCACAATAAGACCTAGAATTGTAAGCAGAATAGCAGTACAAGCATCAATACTAGTTATTAGGTTCATGGATTGGAGAAAGGACCAGGTTCCAGAGAATGGAGGGTTAGTATTTGAGGGGAAGATAGTACTAAATTGCTCACATTTTTATAAAGGGACCCCACTGAGGTTGATGGAGTCATGCTATAGTTGTAAGTATCTCTTATTCTCTGTCTTAGTTATACTTCTTACTGCTCAAACAAAATACCTGACACCCAAAGTTAAAGGAGGAAAGATTTATTTGGCTCACAATTTGTAGAAGTTTCAGGTCATAGTTGGTTGGTTCCAAGGGAGGGAGGCACAGCAGAGAGGCAACACAGAAAAAAAGCCTATGGCAGGCAGAAGGCAGCAGAATCAGCAACCAGCAAGCAAAGAATCTCCTTCTATTCAATACAGTAAAGTGGGTAGCAATGTACTAAATATTTTAAATAGTCATTGCTATAATCATTAACAGACTCCTTTTAAGTAGCATTAGTATCTCCATTTTATGAATGGGGAAACTGAGTAGGAGATTAATACTCTACCAAAGATGCTCAAATAAAAAAAAATAGTGCTGCCCAGTTTTGAATGACCTTGACTGATAAAAGAACTAGTCATTATCTGCTACCATGGATAAGAAAAAAACTTGCACTTCCCAGAGTCATTCATACGAAAATCTAACCAGGTACCAGTGGCAACTGAGTTCCCCTAGTCATTCCTGTTTGAAATTCCAATTAGAGTTTTCACAGTAGCAAAATATTGGAACAGGTATTTGAACCTTTCTGTAATGGTTGATTGATTGTATCAACTTGAGAAATTCAGAGGTTTAACTAAATCATCTTATTAATTCTACACCCTAGGGTGTGGAGGACCAGCCTGGGGCAACTTGTCATCTGGACAGTATAAAGGAGAAATGAGGAAGGATGGACTTCCTTCTGTTCTTTGGAGGAGCTCCAGTTTTTGCCTTCAGCTTGGACATCCTCTCTTGACTGCTAGCACAGATTCTTTGGCTTTCTTCTTAGATTTTTCAGCCTTCTGACATAGACTCTTCTACTTTGTATTGTAGGCTGTTCAGTCTTCTATCACAGACTCAGCAGCCTCTTGATATGGACTTGCACTGGACACCACAGTGAGCTCCAGATCTTAGAATGAGTTCACTGGTCTCCAGTATAGAGACACACTCTGCACACTTCCTTATCTAGATCTGTGGGTGACCATTGTACATCAATCTTGTAATTTCTTATACATTTGTATATCGTGTGTTATATCTGTTTCTCTAGTAAAACACTGACTGATACAGATTTTGGTACCAGAAGTGGCTCTAGTGAAACATAATTATAATGATGAAAGTCAGCTCTCTGGAGTCGGTTCTCTAATTTGATGAGAGCTAAAGACATCATGGCCTCTCCTAATTCTGTGGGGAATACTGATAATACGTGGTGTGACATGCTTAAACTAATATGCCATATAGATCCATTTGATCATCCTAATTCACCATTTGTGAGTTTTCAGTAATTTAGTAGCTCCATGTATGAAAGTTTGAATTTCTTTGGCAGAGTAGGAAACATAACCATGCTGACTGATTGGTCTTAGCATGCCTGAACAAACTAGTGAAGAAAAACGATGAGCTCAAATCTGTAGGAAGTCTAAAGTCTTCTGACTATGAGGACAAATTAATAAAAGAAAATAAAGAGCCCAACTATTCAAATTCCCAGGTCCAGACACAGATAAAAGATTTAAAAATTTCTAAGTGTGTCCTAAAAGAAAATCTCCTCTGTTTTAGCCATAAGGATGAAATTGTAGAATCCCAAACACAAGCCCTTATAATTCAACTGGCTGCACTACAACATAAATTTAGTGCTCAGACTTGAAAGGTATCTGAAGCAAAGTTGAGGGCACTGATTGGAAAAGAATTGGACCCCACAAAATCAGATGGAGACATGGGAGAGGAACCTGATGAAGCTGAGGAGATGGAATTTTTAGATTCTAATGAGATTATTTTGCCAGAAGAGGTTATTTCCCTCACACAGTGGCAGATGCACCCCCACCTCCATCGCCTGTGGTATTGGCCTCTTCTAGGGTAGCTGGGGAAATTAATTCTGTGTTGACCAAACAGGAAAACACTGCCAGTTCTGAGGACCCATACTCACCACCAATTTTTGCATTTAGGCCTCTAACCAAGTTCAAATCACAGAAAGCTTCTAAGGGAGAGGTACATAGTGCGTCCCATGATGAGGTCTGCTATTCGCTCAAAGAACTTCTTGAATTTCCTAACTCTTATAAGTACGGGGTACAGGATAATGGTGGTAAATATATACACCTGGATCCGGCTGAGTTTGTTGATATGGACCCATTAAGCTGGAATTCTGAATTTAATTTTGCAAAGTAAAGAAAGATGTTAATATTCTGTTTGACTGGTTGGCAGAAGTATGGATCAAAAAATGGCCCATAGTGAATGAGTCAGAGATCCCTGATAGTCTGTGGTTTACCATCGATGAGGGGATTCAGAAGCTTAGGGAAATGAGAATGCAAGAGGGAATCTGTCATGTTAACATTAATCCTACACACTGGAATACTCCAGAAAAATATATCCTTCATTAATATCTTGAGAAACAGATTCATGAGGGGAATACTGTCTCGGTTACTCTTTACTTGTTGCTGAGACAAAACACCTGACACACAAACTAGGGAAGGAAAGGTTTATTTAGCTTACAGTTTTTGGAGGTTTCAGTCCACAATCAGCTGGCTCCAAAGCAGGGTGGCATGGCACTGGGACAGCACTTCAAGACAGCAACCGAACAAAAGCAGCCAAAGTAAAAGGAGCAAGAGCA
>RJWM01022392.1:9731-33795 GCA_004363535.1 Dasyprocta punctata | reverse complement strand
TCTCTCCAAAATAGGGTTCCCAGGTTTTAATGAGTGAGAATGCAATATGCCCAGTTGAATTTGAATTTCAGATAAACAATGTGTAATTTTTTAGTGTAGCACAGCAGACACAATCTTTCATCTGTATTTTATGTGCGAACCCTACTCTGAAATCAGTTGAGCAGTTAAATTAAACAATCACCCTAATCTGCATGTCTTTGCCCTAAACACAAAGTTCTAATCTTCCCTTCAATGGCCAGGGCCTACGCACAGCACAACATCTCACCAGCTTCAAAACTGGGTATTTTGAGCAGCCGTGGGCCAGCACAGGAAGCATTTCACAGTGGTTGCTAGGTGGCAGATCTCCACTCTGGAAAGCATTTTTTCAAATTCTGTTTGTACTGCTGATTGAGAGTAGCCCGGTATCAAGTATAAATGTGCATGGTTTAGATATGCTTTTACCATTTTTCCTCCAATTAAAAATATATGGCAAAACTGAGTTTAAATAACATGTGTAAACATCTTTGTCTCTGAAGCCAAACGCCAGCACATCTAGGTTAAACGAGAAGCAAGCGAGTATGGAACTTAATGTATTACAGCTATTTTTCCCTGCTGGGTTTTTGAGAGAGGTAAGACTGGACTTCTTTCAAACAAATCTGGGCAGAAGAAAACTTGAAAGTCCCAGTCAGTCTTAAGTATCCCCACATGATTCCTGATACAATTTTACCTGGAAAATGGAGTACACGCAACAGATTTTTTTTTTTTTAATCTTGAGTTCTTTTGCAAACATCAAACTCTTCACACAATAGAACAGTGTGTTCTATTAAAAGATACCTCTTTGTTCAAACTACTATCAAACTTCATGAAATAAGAGTTGTGATTCTGCATGACATTTTGTTAATCCAGAGAGAGCAGGATCTAGGAAAGGATAGGAAAGGAAGTAAATAGACACCAAGAAATAATCAACCAAAAATGACAGTGATTAGAGCACTTGTAAACCAGTTCCCCCAAAGGACTGCATCCTGCTTAGAGTATGTTCATGTGTGAATTTAATATTAGCATAATAATGAAAGCTAACTTCAAATTAAAGTTAACAGGATTAAACCACACCTGAGACTTGCTTCAATCAAGTGTAGGCTTTTTTATTTGTTTCCTTATTGTTTACCGCCTTACCTCTTTGGCACTGAGTGATAAGAACAAAGCAAAGAGTCATGCTAAGATAAGAATAAAGCAAAGAATCACGCTAAATTTAGAGCTACAAGGAACTTTACCTTATTCTCCTTATCGGTGCTCAGAGTATGCAAAGAAATAATTTAAATATTTATCAACAGGAAATGTGCTGGCATATTATGTCATAGTAATCAGAATCACCTGAAATTGCCCATGTTTTGACTAACAAAAATGGCAGTTTTATTTGGTTCTACTTAATATCCTGCAGCCATTAAAAAGTAATGGTGGCTGGGCGTGGTGGTGCACACCTGTAATCCCAGCACTCTGGAGGCTGAGGCAGAATGATCACCATGAGTTCTAGGCCAACCTGGACTCTACACAGTGAGCCCTAGGCCAACATAAACTGCATAGCAAGACCCTGTATCCAAAATAAAAAGTCATAGTGAGAATCACAGATATAATCAAAAGAGTGTTGGAAGTGGTGGCACACACCTTAATCCTAGCTTCTTGAGAGACTAAAGTGGGAGGATTGCAAGTTTGAGGCCAGCCTGATTAATTTAGTAAACTCCTGCCACCAAAATAATAAATCAAATTAAACTTTTAAAAAAAGGTCATGATAGTTTTGAAAGTATTGGTGTGAAATAACTGGTATACAAGATAAATTATAAGAAAGAGTGTAGCATTACAGGGTTTTAGCATGGTGGGGATGTACCTACCATAAATCTTAAATTTGTAAAATATCACAAACTATTTTTAATGGATGCCTCTAGAGCACAAGGAGAAACTTAGAGATGATTCAGATGTTTTACTTTTGTGCACTTACAATTTTTGCCATGTGCATGCATTAAAAATTTTAAATCACACAAATGAAACAAAGCCACAACTGTTTAAGGAGGTGAAGAGTCTTTTCAAGCCACATGAGAGCTCAGACTAGAACCTATTGAAGAAAGTGGCTGCTCAAATGCTTATCTCATTCCCACAATTCAAAACTCAAGGAATAATTTGTAGACCTGACTGGGGAGCTGTGGGAATAGCTTTCCAAACTGACCTCATGGTTTACCTGGGAATTTAATCACTCCAGATAAATGGAAATTTTCCCTCCAAACCACTGTGTTGCTAGAGGTTCAATACATCAGATTTGATTTACTCTCACTGTGGTCGTGAATGAGCAGATTGGATGCTTTGTGTTAAGAGACGGGAGCAAGAAAGCCGGGCATGGTGGCGCACGCCTTTAATCCCAGCACTCGGGAGGGTGAGGTAGGAGGAGCGTTGTGAGTTCAAGGCTGGCTTGGGCTACAACGCAAGCGCAAGGCCAGCCTGAGCTACATAGTGTGACCTTGCCTCAAAAACTAGGGCCAAGATTTCAGCTTAGTGGCTTAAGCGCCCATCTGGCAGGCACAAAGTTGTGAGTTCAGTCCCCGGTGCCACAACAACAACAACAAAAGAAACAGAGAGATTGGAACAAGAAACAAACCCTTTCTCTCTGATTAAGTCTCCCTTCCTACAGCTTCCCTTAGGTATGGCCACCAAGAGTCCCTCAGGCTATGTTCATTTCATTCTTACCCTTTTCTCATTTAGATCTCTTTTCTTTGCCCTGGAGTTAGGAACAACAATGTTATTCTAATTATTTGTTGTTTAGGACAGGGGGGAAAGTTAATTAGAAGTCAGGTTTTTTTCTCAATTGCTTTGCCAGGCCCCTCCTGTGCTCAGACTCTGTCCTACTTCTGTGTTCTATTTTCCTCTAGCCACTGGACTGGTCATATCCAAATTATTCTAATCTAAACTAGTGCTTCCCAAACTGTGCTGGGGAGGAATCAAACTTCATTTTGTGGTTGAAGAAACTATGGTCTTAGAGATTAAATGACTTGTCCTCATTTCTGCAACTGGAAAATGGCAAACACAAACTGAAACCCAACTTCCTGGTTTCCAGCCAAGTGTCCTAAGTCTTGAAATTAAAATTGCTTATTTCTCTCTTCCCCTTCAGCTACTGCCCTACTTTTCTTTCCCTTTTTTTTTTGGTCAAAATTCCCACACTTGCAGTTAACTGCCTGTCCTATTTTCTGACTATTTTTTTCATAAAACCTGAAAGTTGAATTTCACAACCATTAAGTGGGAAGGTACTTGGAAGTGAGCAATATTTTAGGTTAAGGTGACATTAAAGGTAAGTTTTTAGCCAGGCGTTGTCGCCCATGCCTGGGAGGCTGAGGCAGTAGAATCACAAGTTTGAGCTCAACCTAGGCAACTTAGACACTGCCTCAAAATGAAAAATAAAAAGACTTAGGAATGTAGCTTAGGGCGAAAACCCTGGGTTCAGCATCCAGTACAAAAAAAACAAAATCCCTTGTATACCTCGGTAAGGACTGTGTGTGAAGTGACAAGTAGGATTACTGATCTGAATTTCCTTTGGGAAACTCTTCTTTCTTCCATTTTTGGGTTTCTTTTAGCTGGGTATGATGATACATCTCTGGAATCCCAGTACTAGGGAGGCTGAGGCAGGAGAATTGCCATGAGTTTAAGGCTAACCTGGACTGCATAGTGAGTACAAGGCCAGTCCACAAAGAGAGATCCTGTCTCAAAAAAAGGGAAAACTACTAAGTTATTTTGGGGGTTTTAATCCTCCTTCTTGCTCCATTGTCTTTCCTATTGCTCATCTCTGGTCTTCTCAGCAACTGAGCAATCTCTCCTTTTATAAAATGAAAATGGTAGTAGTCCCTACTTTCTTTTTTTCTCTTTGCAGCACCAAGGATTGAACTCACAACCTTTCACCTGCCAGGCAGGCACTTAAGCCATTGAGCCAAACTCCTGGCCCTAGTTTCTTGAGGCAGGGTTGCACTATGTAGCTCTGGCTGGCCTTGCGCTCATATTGTAGCTCAAACCAACCTCAAACTCACAATGCTCCTCCGACCTCAGCCTCCCAAGTGCTGGGATTGAAGGCGTGTGCCACCATGCCTGGCTGATGGTAGTAGTTCCTACTTTGAAAAACCACTGTAAGGACTAAATTATTTAATACATATAATGCATTTCAGAGGGTTCAGTAAAATGTGCAAATATATAGTATAATTTATGTTATTATAAATGCTATAAAAGTCTTTTTCGAACATTTTTCCCAATAAGAACTAATTCATTCTCCAAACCTTTTTTTTCAAGTATCCTTTCTATATTTCTTTTTCACATTTTGATTTATGGTCCCATTGTCTCAGGAATCATGAGGATACTATCTTGTCTGGAATATTTAATATTTGGAAGATGAAAATGCAGAACCCCAGATAGTAGCTAGTGCCTTGCTATGGCTTGCATAGCCCAACAAATGGCTGCAGTCACATAAGTGAATCTACACAAGACCCACAGAGAATCTGCCAAGCAGCCCACAGAATGGTGAGAAACAAATAAGAAAGGTTGTTATTTTATGTCAGTGACTGGCTGCTTTATTTGACAGTAGAATATAACCCAAAATCACTTTTACTCTGGCTTTCTGAGGTAGAAATACTAATGCTTTGGTAAATATCGCAAACCTAGGCATTAAGTATATCTACAAAGTTATTTGCAGTTTGTGAAACTCCAAGTAGCACATTCCATGTAAGGGGTTTAACAGCAGCTTTTTCACCATATCAGAACATATTTTGGATTTTTAGATGAATGTTTGTATATCGACACTATTATTTTTCATGGTTGCACTGTACAGCATAGTTTATTGAACACCTACCATAGACAGTGTAAGCTTTTGCCACCGTAAGAAATGGTTTGAT
This sequence comes from Dasyprocta punctata, assembly GCA_004363535.1. Lineage (NCBI taxonomy): Eukaryota > Metazoa > Chordata > Mammalia > Rodentia > Dasyproctidae > Dasyprocta > Dasyprocta punctata. The sequence goes on along the minus strand of RJWM01022392.1, from coordinate 28,900 downwards.
GAAGATCTGTGAACATATATTTTTGCACACATCAAAGATTATTTCCTCAGGATTAAGTCTTAGGCATGGAATTGCTAGGTTGAAGATTAGCTTGTTTTCAAGGTTTGATTGCTATCTAATTTCACTCTAGAAAACTTTACCAGTTTGCATTCTCACAATAAATTATTCAGAACTTGCTTTTACCTGCACTTTTACTAAAAGTGGGTATTACTTTACTTAAACCTTTGTCAATCTAATGGATGAAAAGCTATCACCTTATTACTTCTTAAATTTTGTGTTTATTACTAATATTGAATATACTTTAATATCCAGTATATTTTGATGAATGGGCACTCATGTCTTCCCTAAAATACTTTTTCTCACTACTCATTTTTCCATTATTAGCTATCTTATTCTAATTGATTTGTAAATGAAATAAATACTAACACATTGCATGTTACTTTAATATATATTTAAATATTTTTCTCTAATTTCCTTAAGAAATATCTTTTAGATATAATGGGCTTATATGCTTTACTTAATGCACAAAGAGTACACTTTTTAAGTTGCTTTTTATTTCAGAGAGTGTCAGCTACTATCCAGTTAAAATCCAAAGTGTCCCATCTGTGTTGCACACCACCTTCTATTCTCATCATATTTAACCAAATTTACCACATTTCCTAATGTAAACTTTCTGCTCTGGTAAACATAGCCTTGAATACTTTTCAGTGATGGGCTCTGAAGTATGACAGAGAATCAAGTAGTTAGAATTCAGAGTCAATCATTTGCCAACAGTATGAAAAGCAATTTTTCAGCCTTGACATCTTCATATTTAAGGTCAGGACTCATGCAAAGTCAAATTGTGTAGTGAATAGAGTGTTTAATATATAGTCAGCGCTTAATAAATCTTGGTTCTCCAATCATCCTCATGTTTTTGGTCATGCTGAGACATCTCTTTGGAATACTCTCTTCTTATTTCTCACCTTAGAATATTTTCCTCACTTTTATCTGCTTCATACAGGTTTCCATAAAATAAGGAGCTTAACCATGCATCTTATGTAGTTTGAGTGTCAGTAATGTTTAATGAACCAAGATATAAGTTTCAGGAAGGACTGGTCCACTGCTTCACATTTAAATACATCGAAGAGTATTCATGGAGGGCTGGGGGTTTAGCTCAGTGGCACAAGCGCCTGCCTGGCAAGCGCAAGGTTGTGAGTTTGATCCCTGGTACAAAAAAAAAAAAAAAAAAAAAAAAAAAAAAAAAAAAAAAAAAAAAAAAAAAAAAAAAAAAAAAAAAAAAAAAAAAAAAAAAAAAAAAAAAAAAAAAAAAAAAAAAAAAAAAAAAAAAAAAAAAAAAAAAAAAAAAAAAAAAAAAAAAAAAAAAAAACCCAGTACCAGAAAAACAGTATTCATGGAAGGTATAAATAGATAAATAACAGGTGTGTGGGACATAACAGATAATAAGCCTAATCAATAAATTGCACTTAACGACATAATCGACTTACTAAACGTAGCAATATATTCTGCATTACACCCTGAATATCTTAATAATTCAATATACCCATGTATCATTCATAATAGTTCAGTATATTTTATTTCTCCAAGTTTAAGAAGCATTTAGGCTCATATTTTAAATTCTCTGAAACTAAGCCAGGCGTGGTGGTGCACGCCTTTAATCCCACACTTGGGAGGCTTGAGGTAGGAGGAGCATTGTGAGTTCGAGGCCAGTTTGGGCTACAACATGAGCACAAGGCCGGCCTGAGCTACATAGTGCGACCCTGTCTCAAAAAACCAGGGCCGTGAGTTTGGCTCAGCAGCTTATGCGCCTGTCTGCCAGGTGCAAGGTTGTGAGTTCCATCCCTGGTGCCGGAAAAAAAACAAAAAAAATTATCTGAAACTAGGATGTGTCTTAGTATCAAATAAACTGCCACTGCCCAAGTGGCGATGATACAATAGGTGTTGCCTTAGTATTTGTGATCATGTCGATAAACAAATTGTCATTACTTCTGTTATATAAGTCAAAGATTCCTACTAAGAAATTCAATTGAAAACAGGACAAATCGATACACGTCAGGTTAGGAAAAAGAAATTCTAAAACAGTAAGAGTCAACAGAGCAATAAAATAACTAATTCGTCTGTCACATAGAACTTAGAGGTAAAACATGAAACTACAATTTTTCAGAAATTTCTTTCTAGTCACTAATAAAGAAACTGCATAGCTTGTAGCAACATATAATTCAGTTGAACAAGAAAACTATTTTTCAGTCAAATAAGATAGCGACAGCATCAAATCTGCAGAATCATCAGTGGTTGAGAAGAAAATCTCAGAGACAAGACTATAACATCCTTTAAGAAAAGCTGTATTATCAATGATACTGTTCGGAAAAACACACATATGAAGGCTCTTTATGAAAAAAAAGGGTCCAAAGAAATAGACTTGATATACAAAATTTTAATCAATGTATTCTGCTGATATTTTACTTTTTTATATGTACATATTACTAAAATGTGTAAGTCCAAAAGCACTCTTTTAGCAAACATAAAGTACAACTATGTGATACCACATTTGTAATAGTTTAATTAGCAGTTATTTTCCTTTTTTGGTTTTATATATAATTGGAGATGTCTGATATTTGAAAATATATGAAAAATATGAATAAGGACTAAAACATAGGCACTAGGTCTGAGTCTCCAAATTTAGTGGTGGAAGGTGTCTCATTGTGTTGTTTTGGTAATGAAGTAGGCAGACCCTGTGATTTCTTCACAAACATAAGTTACAATTGTCTTCAGAACCAACATAATTTAAAGAGAAGCCAGTTTCTTGTATATCTCAATACTTAAGCCATAATACTCTGGTTTCTCTTCAGATCGTATAAATCTTTTGCCTTTTTAAAACTCAAGCCACAGATTGCATTGTAATTTAGGTAAATCTTGTGTATGTCATTAGCTAAGCAGTTTTAAAATTAAAGTTATACTTCTTTCAATGCAAAAGTAACAGATTTTGATATAGAAAATGTCCTGTTAAAAAATGTTCAGGTATGAATACGTAATCAATCATATTTCTTCCAACTAAGTCTTGAAAAACTTTTTTTGAAAATGTTTTGATGCCATTTCTTTTTCTAGCTTATAAAACTATTTCAGATTAAAGCAATATGCCTTCATTGTACAAACAACTGTGGTAACTATGGATAAAAGACTAAACACATCATCCTTTGTTTTCAATACACAGAAATTGTTTCTTTATATTTTGGGCCACTGCATTCAATGTATCTAGAGCAAAACCAGCAGTAAAACCTGCATGAAGGAGAACTTGGAGAAGGATCCTATGTCTGGTTATTACCACCAGTTATACAGATGTAATATTTTAAAATCCTTATCTTAAATTTGCCTTGTAATTTTCACACAACAGGGGTTTGGTGAGGACAACAACTTTCTACTCTTTGGCAACGGAGCAATAAGGGAAGAAATGGTCACTGTCCTCACTGGATTCTTCTTATTCATCCATTTACTCGCTTATTCAACAAGTATCTATTAGGTGTCCACTATGTTCCTGGAATACACAGGGAAAACAAATATGACCTTTGTCCTCTTGCAGGTTACAGTGGAAAGATGGAATGAACATAAACACATAAATACATATGCATATACACATTTACAATTTTTAGTAAGTGTGGAAAAGGAAGACAACAGACGGCTGAAAAAAACACTGGGACAAAGGTCTAATTCAGGTGGGGTCAGGAAGGCCTATGACAAGTGCCAGGTCAGGAAGTCAAGAAGGAACCTAAGTGAAGATTCAGAAGCTGCCAAATGAGAGGGCAATAAGGGAGACAGGAAATGGCCGGGCCAGGCTGAACAGGTCACGCAACCCATGCAAAAGATTTTGCATTTTATTTATTGCACTGCTGCCTTTTTTTTTTTTTTTTTTTTTTTTTTTTTTTTTTTTTTTTGCGGCACCAGGGACTGAACTCACAACCTCACACCTGCTAAACAGGTGCTTAAACCACTGAGCCAAACTCCCGGCCCTTACTGCCTTATTCTATGTATGGATTTCGAATTTTATTCGATGTATAGTTGGGGACCATTTCCTGTGTGTGTGTGTGTGTGTGTGTGTGTGTTTTAAAGTGCATTAATTTTTACTAGGTAACTCTCAATGTTTAAAACATGCAAGATGCAAAGTTTCCTCAACGAAAATTCTCCCTCCTCCCGTTTCCTGACCACCAGCTCTCCTCCCCTCGGCTGCCAGTGTGACTCCCTCTGGAAATATTCCAGTAGCAAACAAACAAATCTATTTGTAATATAACGCATTTTAAACGGCGGAGTGAGTGCGTAAGACATGTGTATTAAGACCGCCGAGCTCCGAGGCCAGCTCGAGCATTTCACAGTCTACTCCACCTCCAGCTCTGGCAGGGGACAGGGGGACTCAGGGCTCTGTGAGCTGCACCTCGGTAGGGCTCCTTGCCAAGCCGTTCTCCAGTGCACGACCCTGCCCTCTCGCAGGTCCCGCAGTACTCCACAGGCTTGGCACCAACTCAGGTGGGCGCGTCTGCCTCACACGAGGGGACGCAAGATGCGGAAAGCCGGAGGTTCCCAGTTTACAGCTACCAGGGTAAGAGCGCGCCTGGCCAAGGTCGGGGCGGGGCCAAAGCGGGGGGCGAGCTCGGGGGCGGAGCCTGCACCGCGGGCGGCTGCAACATTCTCCTGCGCTGTAGCAGCGGCGCCTGGATCCCAGACCCTGGCCACCCACGGGGCGTTGGGCGCTCCTAGGCCCCGGGCCCCGAAGGTGAATCCGCCTGCGAGCCGAGCAGCTGGAGCGCCGGGGGACCCCCGACAGGGGCGGCCGGCTGGATGGCGGCGGAGGGAGGCGTCCCGCGGCGAGTTTCCCGAGAAAGCTGAACTCTTCCCAAGTTTCCTGTGCCTCGGCTTGAACCCAGCGAATCGGTGGCGGGCTCGTTCAGTGCGGTTGGTTGTTGAGTGCGGCAGCGACGCTAAAGTGGTTGGATTAATTCACTTGGGAAGCAGCCCAGATTTCTGCCCGGGTCCCGCGCCGCGCGGGGCGCAGTTTCTCGCCCGGGAAAGGGCGGGTAAGTGGCGCTCGGTGGCGTCCCGCGCAACAGCCGGGTGATCGCAGTGCTCGCAGCTAGCGCGTCTACAAGACGTGAGCGGTTGTTCGGAGAAGGGTTCCATAACTTCTTCCTTTCTAGGCAAGATTAGCGGGGTCCAGCCTTAGGGGCTGACCCGAGGCCCCACTATGGACGGCAAGAGCGAAGTGGATTTTTCTAGCAACAGATTAACCCCTTTATGGCGGAGGAGGTCGACCCCTGAGCCCCAGCTGCTGGGCCGGAGCAAACCGAGGCCCCAGTCCTACCAGAGCCCCAGCGGGTTGCTGATCACGGATTTCCCGGTGGAGGACCTTGGAACGCTGGGCTCGGCACAGACTCCAGCCCTGCTGCCTGCCTCGTCGGACGGCAGGACGGTGCAGAGGAGCCCCCTCCTTCTTTGCACCCATCGAGGGGCGGTGACCAATGGGCGGACGATCTCCCCGGAATACAGAGCTGCTTCTCCTCGACCCCGACGGTCCAAGTCACCACAAGTTCCCAAAGCGGTATCGGGAGGCTCTCCGAAGTCCCAGTCGAGTGGCATGGTGACCACGCCTGCCCCGCCGCCACCGCTGCGCACCCCGCGGACTCATACGGTTCCCGAACCCTGCACCCACGAGGACCCCACCGGAGTGACTGCCAGCCGGATGCCTTCACCCACTATCAACGGTCTTGCCTCTAAAAACGATTCCTCTGGCTCCCGTTCTCAGTCTGCGGAGACGGCTAAGGACTCAGAACGGGGGCCTTCGGGACTCTCTAATGTGCCCCAAAAAAGGTTTTCGGAACAAAACCTTCCCCTTCAAAGGCTGCCCTCACCGGAGAACGAACTACCCGAAAATCCTTCTGTGGTTTTGAGTACAAACAGCCCTGCTGCCCTCAAAGTGGGGAAGCAGCAGATCATTCCGAAGAGCTTAGCCTCAGAAATTAAATTAAGTAAATCGAACAGTCAGAATGTGGAGCCCCACAAGAGACTCCTCAAGGTGCGCAGCATGGTGGAGGGCTTCGGAGCACCCCTGGGTCAGGCAGGGGAAGAGAGGGACGTCGACAATGACGTGGATAGCCCCGGGTCTCTGCGGCGAGGCTTGCGGTCCACATCCTATCGCAGGGCCGTCGTCAGTGGCTTTGATTTTGACAGCCCTAACAGCTCAAAGCAGAAGAACAGGATGTCCCAGCCTGTCCTGAAAGCCGTGATGGAAGACAAGGAAAAGTTTTCCAGCCTGGGTAGAATAAAGGTAAGAGTGGGCAGGAGTCGCCCATTCATTAAGCCAAAAGTGAATGAAGTGTTGGGAGAGGGGAGGAGCAACATAGAGAAAACCAGAAATAGTTAATCACTTTGACTTCTGTTTCTACTGTTGATACCTGGGCACAATGTACTTGGCCATTCTGTGACTGGCAGGCGCCCCTGAGTGTAACGCAGCTTTAGGGATGGAAGTGAAACTGGTATCACTGTAAACTTTATAAGCTCTGGCAAAACCTGGGGTACAAAGGAAAAAAAATGTTTTGCAAATTAAGTATTGGCTGAAAAGTCCTGGGTACTTTTAATACAGAAAGTTTGCTGGAAGGAGGTGGGAAGCATGCTTTGGTCTGCACTCTCGACTATTGGCCAGTCGGCAGGTGTTTATTTAGAGGTGTCACTGGTAGCTTTATCATAGCTGATACAGAAAAGTACCGGTTCTTTTTTGATTCTTTTGATTATTAGGTTTTTTTTTTTTGAATGGTGATCATGCATTTGATGTCATTCAGGTAAAATGTGAGTTTTAAAATCAATCACCAGAATCATGAAGGACACAGATTGATGTAATTTTTTTTGTGTGACTTGTTTTTGTCACCATGGCCTTTGATTGTATTTTATTCCCATTTTATGCATTTAGCAAATTGGTAACACAAAACTATAGCATAGAATGGTATTGTTTGCTCTTAAAAGGCCTCAGAGCTGCCTTTGCTAAAACAGTGTCAATACATTAAGAAATAGGGCACACTAGAAAAGGGATACTTTATAGAGTATGCGCTGCCTTCTTTCCCAGAAACAAGACAGATCTCAGCAAAAGGGCAAAGATTCCTTTAGCAGTCACATTTTTTCTTGATTAATCAGAAAACTGGAACCAGTGTATATAAATGTCGCATATGTAATACACAAACTTGTTTTATTTTAGAACCTATGGTTTTCAAGAAAGACATGGCATAATATTTTAAGTGATTTTTTTATTTTCAGCTCTTTGAGTATAGCAAAGTTCAATTTAACAGTGATGATGAATCATAAGTCATGAAATGAGCTGAATTGCTGGTCATCTGAGAATTCTGTTTTGATGGAGTGTGGGGAACATTGTACATTTTACTTCAGTTTCAGTGAGTTATACTGGTTATATGACTGCACTGCTCTAGGAATCATCTACTGCGTGCTTTTGGAAATCCAATGACTGTAACAACAAAAAAGTACTTTTACTTATAATAGCTGTATTTTCTATTTGGCTCATTCACACATAGTTTGCTTTTGGTTTTTCCTTTTTGCTTTTCTTGTCTCTTAGAAAAAAATGCTGAAAGGACAAGGAACATTTGATGGGGAAGGTAAGCATTTAATTTTCCAGACTTTTATTGCTGTTTCAATGTGGAATATCAATTATAAGTTAAAATCCAACTGCAGTAACGAAAACGCTGGAGATGAAAAATATGTCCTTGATTATACAGGGCAAAGCTCTTCACTCAGCAAAATTTTTATCAAGTAAAACCAATGATGAAGAAAATCAATGGCATTTTTTATAAGATGATAACTTTTTTGGTTATTGTCCTGGGATTTTTCATTTTTCTCTACTTTGGCTCCATCCCATCTCCCTCAAAAAGCAGAGAAAGTAAGTGCACGCACTAACTTTTCAGTTAAAAATTTGGAAGCTGGCATTTAGATTTCGAGGCATTTTTCCTTCAGCCACATTTCCTTTGGCTTAATAGTCTTTTCCCCACATTTCCAAATTGTATTTTCACTTCTGACTTCCTGTTTCTTTATTAAGTTTCAGCTTTGGGGAAGCATAACTCTCTTGGCTGGTAAAAACATACTCTTAAGAATTTGTAACCCATATAGTGTTTTTGTCAAGGATTTCAAAAACAAAAGCAGCTTCAGCCAGGTGTTCAGACCCTAATCAGATTAGTGGACTTGCTGTAAATAGATGGGTCAAGTGACACCCAATTGGAAGAACATGAAAGGAGCGGCCCCAGCTCTGGCCCTCATAAGGCTTAAGGTTCCTGGGGTTGAGGAGGGAGCTTCTCTCCTACTTTGAAATGCTGAGATTGTCCAACTTTTAATGAACAGTGAAGAAGACAGGCATGTTGTTCTATAACTAAAACTAATATAAAACCACTCAGAATTATAAAATACTGTCATTTTGGGTGACTACAAATACTTGCTTTTATGAGTTTTATAAAAATGAGTTTGCCATTGAAGCATTTTTAAGTGACTAATTAAAAAAAAATTCATTCATTTTACCAGTCTTAGGAAACAGTGCTGTATGGAGAAGTAACTCAGATAGAGTATTTTAGTTAGTTAGGATAATTTCATCTCCCTGATTTTATAATGGAGGAAATAGGAAGGTTTGAGAATCTTTGTAATTTGTGCCCTCTCACACAGCTGGTGACACAGCCAGTAGTAGGATGCTGGTCTAGTTGTCAGTCTACTTTTATGTTTCTCCATAAATTTGAACTGAACAGAGCCTCTTTATAGTATCTACTTTACATCCCTGGAATCGAATATTAATTCTTCGATTTTTGCCTCAGATTCCTCAGCGCGTTTTTTCCCTTTCCTTTCCTTTCCTTTCCTTTCCTTTCCTTTCCTTTCCTTTCCTCTTTCCTTTCCTTTTCTTTTCTTTTTTCTTTTCTTTTTTTCTCTTCTTCTTTCTTTCTTTCTTTCTTTCTTTCTTTCTTTCTTCCTTCCTTCCTTCCTTCCTTTCTTTTTGATAATAGGAATCAAACTCAGGACCTTACACTTGCCAGGCAGGAGGCTTTTTTCGATACTGACATTCAAAACCAGGGATGCTCTGTCACTGAGTTACATCCCCACCCCTTTTTATTTTGTTAATTTCAGACAGGTTGCTCAGGTGGGACTTGAATTTTCAGTCCTCCTGTCTCAACCTCCCAGAGCTCTGGAATTGCACATGTGCACCACCATGCTCATGGGTTAAAATTTTTTAGAAAAAGTTTAAATTAAGTTTCGTGTTTTTTTTCTTTTTTTTTTTTGTACTGGAAATTGAATTCAGGGCCTCGCACTTGCCAGGCAAGCGCTGTGCTGCTGAGCTATATCTGTGGCCCTAAATTAACTTTTAAGGCAGATCTTATTATTGCTAGTTTTATGTAATTTCTTTTTATAAAGAGTTGCTTCTGTGTATTTTCTCTTATCTTGTCTCATATATGATGACCTGGAATTCTTTTTTTCACATGTACATGTATGAAAAATGTAGGATTCTTAACAGTTAATGATTATCTAGAAGCATTGTGGTCCAGTGATAGGAACCTGTGATGCTGAATTACTATCCTGCTGTTTCTGCTCATCACTTGAGCAAAAGCTCTAGCCTGAGACCCAGTTGTCATGACGTGTGAAACTAGAGCTGTGATGCCCGAGCCTTTGAGTGTATGAGAAATCTCGACAATGGTATGCGTATACTTTATTCCAGCTACTAAGTGCTTGAAAGATGGCGCAAGCTCAGAGTACTTGTTTCTTGTATGCAGAAGAGAGAATAGGAAAGCTTTCCATAGGTTTCAGTGTTACGCTACAGAACTACTTAGACTTGATGACACAAGAGGAGGGTGTTTGCTTGCTTTAGTAGATAAGAATCGTTTCAAACTCTGTATCTCAAACCGAACTCATTATCTTCTCCAGTATACCTTTATCTCTTCTGATGTTCCATCTTTCACTTTTCTTTTGTGGGACTTGAAAACCTAGGAAATATCCTAACACCTTCCTCTCCTCGGTATCTAGTCTGTCACCAGTCAATTCTTACCAGGTTGCATAGCCCAGATCTCTATCAGCCTGCATTGGCTGCCCTAGTAGCATCCTAAATGAGTCTCCTAGGTGAGCAGTGTTTCCTTCAGTTGATCCCCACTGCATTCAGAATGAAATACAATTCCAGTGTAAAAGAAACTCAGTTCTTTTGAGTTCAGAGAAAAATTCAGTTTTTCACATGCTCTACAAGGCTCTACTACTTGATGGAGACTGTTGAGCCATCTTTTTAAGCCCATCTTGCACTTTCTGACCACTAGACAGATGTGCCCAAACTCTGGCTACACTGACCTGCCATAGTTCTTCTAAGGTATGGCATTTCTTCTGGTTTCAGAGGTTGTACATATGCTCTTTCCTTTAGCTCTGACTTCTCTCCTTTCAGATCTTAGATTTTCCTCATTGAAACCTCTCTGACACCTGGGGTAGATTATACCCTGCTGGTCTGTCCTCAGGGCTAAATCCCTCCATTTGTAAGTATGTATTTGTGTAAGATCAGTGTGCCCACAACCCTTCAGTGATTTGTCATTGCACTTGGAATCAAAATCAAAATCCTTTCAATGACACTGAGGCAAGGCTGTGCGTGATCTGCCCTCTGCTTTCCCTCCCATCTTCAGTACTTTGATCCCTCCCTCACGGTACTTGGCTGCCCTGGCCTCCTTGCTCTTTCCTTTACATATAGTGGTATCAGGCAGAGTCCTGCCTCAGGGCCTTTGTACTTGCTGCCCCCTCTGATGGGATATTTTTTGCCTAACTGCTTTCTCACCACCTAAAGTGTTGGTTTAAATGTCACTTCTGTGAGGACTTCTTAAACCTTTTAAACCCTTTTAAAATCCACATACCCTCCTCCTAGCATTCTCATCACCCTTCCATGTTCTATTTTTCTTCATGATACATATCAACTTCTGAAGTACTATGAAAGTTGCTAGTTTATTTATTGAAGTTTGCTCTAACTTTAAGGTCAGCTCCATGAAGAGGTGTTTTTTTTTTGTTTTGTTTTTTGTTTTTTTTTTTTTTTTTGTACTAGAGATCAAACTCACAACCTCGTGCATACCAGGCAAGTGGTCAAGCTGTTGAGCTAAATCCCCAGCTGAGATTGGGTTTTTAAAAATCTTTTTTATTCATTGTTATAGTCCTGTACCTTGCAGTTGCTGGCTTCTAGTAGGCATTTTCTAGATGTCAGTTGAATGAATAAATGCATGAATGAATTGGACTGTTTCAGTAATTGTTAGAACATGAAGAAATGAGAGATGTCTTTGTTTTCTGTTTTTTATCAGACCCTGGCATATTGTCGATGTACAATGAATGTTTGCTAACTAGATAAATGAATGTTGACAGATCTTAAAGGAAATGCAGCGTATGAACTCAGTTTAACCTAGATAACAGTGATTTAAGATGTCCGACTATTCTTTGTGAGTAGTGGACAGAGACATAGAAACTTTGCTTCAGTTGAAATGTCATGTATTATTCTTGAATGACAGAGTCTCTTTTTGTGTTGTTAATTATCCCAGAGACCATAGAATGTGTAAATATGGAAGTTTGTTCAGAAGTAGTGTAGTAATTGTGGGCAATTAGTGATATATCAGGCTGTTTTGAATTTTCTTGCAGAAAATGCAGTCCTATATCAGAACTACAAAGAAAAGGCCCTTGACATTGACTCTGATGAAGAGTCAGAGTTCAAAGAACAGAAGTCAGAGGAAAAAATTGTGATTCACCATAAGCCTCTGAGATCCACATGGAACCAGCTCTCTGCAGTGAGTGTTTCCTTTCTTTCTAGCTGGAAAAGGCCAAGTTGTGGAAATTGTGTATGGATGTGACCTTGGTTCTTTTTTCTCCCAATAGTCCTACAATCCTAAGGGGAAAGACTTCCTTTCAGATTGTGACATGCTTATCAAAACTCTGTAGACTAATAAGAATGTGAACTTTGACACTTATCAAGCAAGTTAGGTTTTGATAAAATTAAGTTCCTTGAGACTGTTGTACTGTGTACTCTCATACGTACTTCCTACTTAGTGTCTTTTTTAACTAATATAGTGTGTATGTAGTAATGATATATCTCAAGCTTCATCATAATTTGGCTATACATGCAAGCATATTCATTTGTATGTATGTATATGCATATGTTGCATGTTTCCATGTGGAAATTGTACATTATAGGGAGCTTATTACCATCCTTTTGTGGACATTTTGTTTGCTATAGATATATTCATATTTTCATGTTATTAATTGATGAATATTCCATCTCTGTCTTTTGTGTGTGTGTGTGTATCTGACATTTATTTTTATGTTGATGAATTTCTCCTTTCTGCATAAGACATTTTTTTAGTCATGATTTATTTTCCTCCTGGTTTGCAATATGTCACAGACAGAAGTAGGGCATAGCATCTGTAGATATCTAATGCATTAATAAGTTGAAAGCAATTCCCATGGCTGGCTTGGGTAGTGGCAACATTGCATCAAAACAGGCCAAGACACCTCCAGGAGTCCTTAGCAGTATTGGAGCAGAGGCAGTTTACTCTTAAGCTACAGTGAGCATTGCTTAGAGTCAGGAATTTCATGTATTATGGGATCTCACCAGTATAGGAAAAGGAACTATGTATGTTGGGCTTGGAAGTGTGTGTATGTGTGTGCGTTAATGGTGAGGGAGGACTTATGCTTCGCCCTCTACCTCTTCTAAGCTATGTGGAAATTCAGAACTCTAGAAACAAAGCCCTTGCTTCCTGCCTTGTTCCATGCTGCATTTGATCCTAAAGGGAATGTATTTATTTTTAGTGCCTCCAAAGTGTGGTGCTCTTAGTGCTATGCCGCAAATGACACTGCCCACAGTGACAGGGCAAGTGTTGTATATGTAATACATGTGTGTGCTGGTGATAGGGAGTAGTGGTGGTTGTGGGTAGGCCTTCCAAGAGCTACTATTTTGCTCCAATCAGGTAAGCATAAGGGCTCAATGTTGACAGGTCTTCTGATACAGAAACCCAGACTTTGATGAGTCTTGTTGCATTCAAGTTTTAAATAAATATTGTGTCAATTCAGCAAAATATCTATGAACAAGACTTGGTCCCTGTACTAACTTTGCAATTTCTATGATATTTTTATGATGTTTTTGGATGCGGTTAGCTAGTAACACCTTTGCACAGAGTTGGTGTGTTGGCAGCCTTACATTCTAATTTAATGATCTGATATATATATATATATATGTATATATATATATATAGAGAGAGAGAGAGAGAGAGAGATACTTAAAAAAAAAAGGTGACAAGGTCCATAGATGCCATATTGACTGCAAGTGACTGTCATATGATTCATGCAGTTGTTGGTATGGACCATTTGGTAGAGGATCTGAGAAAAGAAAGCTGTGTATTTTTTGGGTTTTCTTTCTGTGGCAGCAGCTGTGTTTGTTAGCACAGGCCTAAGTCCTTCTGTTAGCTTTTGAGCACTCAGCAGAAATGTGGACTTCTGTGTCAGTTAACCTCTCCCAATTTAGCTTCACAGCACTGAAAATCAGGCTGCCATATTTATGCCTTCTGCAGTTTGGCTTTCATAGATGAACAAATACACATGTAATTAAATAATAATGCATGTCCCTCAGTACAGCTTCAAATATATGCTTGTATTTTTATTTGATGAAGAATAAATATTTTGATGTGCCTTTTGGTAGCAAGATAGATATCAAAGAACTACTTCATAATGAAATGTAAAGCTATAAAATGGGTTCTAACTCTAGTGTACATCTTGGATTTGAGTGATACCCAAATGGCTTGTGTGTATTTATTGTGTTGCTTGGCAGTTGCTCGTAATCAGAGTAGCACGATTGAACTTTGTCACTTAGCATTGCTTCAGTCTCAACCTGAATTTTCCTTGTGCTGTTTAGATCCCCTTTCCACTTAAAATTTACCTTTATTTTATTATAAAGTACTTCAAACATTGCAGAAAAATAAAAAAGAAAAAGGAAAAGTAAAGGTACTAGATCTCTGTGTACCCACCAACTCAGACTAATTAAATGGTAGCATTTAACATACTTGCTTCATTTTCTGTTTTTTAGGCAAATTCAGCTCAGCATCTGCTGTTCTGTCTGTTTTTTGCTCTTCCCTCCCTAGAGGTAGTCCCTATCCTGAAGTTCTCTTCTGTTCTTCCATGTGGGTTTTCTGCCCACCAAAAAGATCAACTTGCTCTAATTTTTAGAAAAGTCGATATAACAGTACCAAAAAGCAGCTATTAATTTTTAGAAGACTATTCATAAAATGTCCAAATTACAGTTAGGACCCTAAAAAGAAGAGGCTTTGGGAATAATTATATCAGGATGTTTCTTATAAGTAATTAGCATTTCCATTTATCTGTCAGACTCATGGCCTGATCCATCTTTATAGAGGAGCTGCAGAGTTGAGGGTGCATGTCAGAAGATTTCTGCTATTAATACATTTTTTTCATCACCCTTCCTTGCTTAACTTTTCATATATCAAATTATTTGGACAGCCCCACCTAATCTTGCATGTATGACTTTAACACAAAACTCTGCTTTGAGTAAGCCCTTGATGTCAGAAAGAATAGGACAGCAGACCTTCTGACAGTGGGTTGGGTCTCAGTTTGGCACACATCTTGACTTTCTCCTTAGGACGGAATGTGTGAGTGCATGTTTGGTTAGCCATTGTTCATTGTTTCATTTTCTAAAAATCTCTTATCTTTGTTGCAAACACCTGCCTGCCTATTGGGTTGATGAAGCTTCCTTATCAGGTGACTATAAAAAGCATTCAGTATGCAAAGGCTTTTGATGTGCTGCAATTTGCAGTAATTTATGGTTGTTACATAAGATCTTTAGGCTTTCATTCTGTAGTATAATTTATCTGATTGTGTTTGTTTAGATGTCTCTTTTGGTTTCATTGGACATTGCTGGGTAGGACGGTGCTTAACCACACAAGTGACAGGTGGTTCCCATTTACAGTATTGGATCAGGTTTAAATATAATGTTGTGATCATGTAAGAATAAAGGACAGACAGGACTATATAAGAGATACATTTCATCGGGACTGAATAGAATAATAAACATTTAGCCTACCATAAACTTCTCTAGTAGGATTAAGGCAAATTAAGAGTGACTATGTAGCAGTGGTGCCTCTGCCGACAGGTCCCATGGGGAGAGATGAAATGTTCTCACGGCCAGGATGCAACCTGGGTTTCTTGATCTCATAGGATGAGGACATGCTTTTTCTTTGTTCACTTGATTGTCAGAGTATGTAGGTTTATTCTAATTGGAAATACAGGATTTCTTCTCTCCAGGGAATGTAACTTAGAGCTGTGCCTCAGGCCTCCAAGAACCCAAATACATTTGAAATAACTTAAGTAGTAATGGTGCCGTTTGGGGTTGGTTATATGTGGAAGGGGTTTGTGGTTTTGAACTTGAGTCGTTTCTGACCTCTAAAGATGATTATTTGGAACTGTGCCCTGAGATGAGGAACCTGCTGCACACAGGCGAATTGCCTGGTGACTCACCTAAATTGGCAGCGTGAGCACTAAGCCAACAATTCTTAGATCTCTGGGAAAAGCTTGTGGGTTTGAAGAAAAATATTGATTGTGTTAGTCAGGGATAGAACACTAGGTACTTGTTACAGTTAGTGCCAGGTGTGCAGCCAGCTGAGTCCTGGATGAAAAGTGAGCTTCAGGTTTGTCCAAAAGATCCATCCTCTTGCAGGATACCAGAAGTACTTACTGTCTCTTCCAGATATACTTTTACTGGAGTGTTTTGTTTTTGTTTTGTTTTTCATCATAACTTTCCTCCCCTAACACACACAGAAGTTCTCTCATACTAAGAACGACTATTGCAAAACCAGTGTTTGTTTTGCTAAGTTCAGTGACAGCACCAAAGCCACACTTATGAGCCATACCCTGACCCCATTTATTTGCCGTGGGGTGTGTTTGTAGAATTTCTGTCACCTTGAAATACCAGGTACCTTTGAAAAGAGGGTTCAGGCTCCAGCAGCAGAAGCTGAAGCATGCCAGCATATTTTCCACACCTAATATAGACATCCTTCACTGTTCTCTTCTTTGGTCCTTGCCAACGTGTGGCTTCATTATTGTTAAATCATTTTGAATTTCTTCAGTGTACTTACAGAGTTGAAGCTCTTCAGTCAGGTTTTATATTTTCATCCGGGTACTGCATTTCTTCAGCTCCATGTCATGTGGCCACTGGTATAATGTGAGATCCAGAATTAAGACCTTAGCCTCTTCTGTTCTGGGTTTCACACTTAAGGCACGTAGTTTCCATTTGGGAGACTTTCTGGAAGTTGCAGGATGAGAAAGAAATATTTGAAAAATAGGAATTTTATAAGTATAATTTCATTCAATTAAAAATAAGACACATTTTGGAATGGTAGTAGTTCTATCTGATGAGACTTTTTCTTTTAGAATTTATACTGTATTTATTATAAAGCACATTATTTTCTGCTAAAATTCAGATCTCAACAAATGTAATAAACCTGAATATCATTCTGTTCGCAGAAATGCTTAATGGATTTAAAGATCGTAGAAAACTTTCATTATTTTCTTTAACTTTTTACCTTAAATATTTAGTTATCCAATGACTTGTTGCTTCAAATAATAATTTCTGCAGTTGTGTAGTTTTTCACTCATAGATTTGCAACACAGCGGTCTCATAAAATTTTCTATCTTAGATGGTGATTCATGTCTTACTATATCATTTTTATGTTTAAAATACAGAAACCAGTCTCATTTTTTATGTCTGACTTACTTTTAGCACTCATAGTTTTAACAGTTAAGGATACAGACACGTATTAGTTCACACTATGAAGTTGAACAGTGGGACTTGTGGAATGTTTGTGTCTTTATCAACAGAAACAGCTTGTTGTACCTTGACCTGAGATTCTTATCAGAGTTTCTGTACCATCTGATAGAGCTCAAAGTGGAGGACCATGGAACCTGGGCCATGGACTAAACTCTGTGTAGTCTTACTATTTCAGTATAATTTGATCATAATATTCTATTGACTTATTTTTTAAAACAATTTTGACTTATGAAAGTAATAGCTTTCTTGTACAATAGAATTCAAATACTTCAGATATGACTAACATCAGTCTTCATCGTATCTGCAATCCCAATTACCCCTTTCTCCACAGATAATGCTATTCTTAATTTTGCAACACTCCTCTCAGAATACACATACTGTGTATATGTTTAAGAAAATATAGGTTATATGTATCTGAAAATATACAAATTACATTACATGGTTTTTCTTTTTTCTAAATGGTGTGTCTTAAAAATAATTTTGTGCCTATATTGGTCAACAGTGTTAAAATTGCTATGTTATTCTGCAGAATGGGTAAATGTTTAGCCATCTTCCCTTTTGAGCTTTGAGAATCTAATAAAAACCATAAGATCTTCAACTTCTCTTTAGAAAAAAGTATGCATACAAATATATGTAAATATATGCTTACAATTTTTGTCTTGGTTTTGCAGTTTCAGTTCGAAGGTATTTTTTCTTGACTGTATCTCCAGTACTAAAGCATCTTATTGTATTGCAGCTCTTTCTGTGTTTGGTATAGTTTCCCTGTTGTTCATATCAACTTTTTACTTTTCTCTTTGGGACTGGGGATGGAAGTGAGCATTAGAGCATGTGGTTAGCAGGCATGGGTTCAAACTCTGGCATACAGCAAAAAAAAAAAAAAAAAAAAAAAAAAAGATTTTTATTGTGTGAATCACAGCAGTCTTGAACATTGTGTATTACAATCTTAAAAACATAGAGAAATTTGAACAAATACGCTCTCATTGGAGCTGAGTAATTAAGGGCAACTGAGTGGCAGGTATGCCAGTATTTATTATTACTGATTCTTCTGAAAGAGCGGTAGGATTTACAGAGGAGTGTGTGTCTGTGTCTATGTCTGTCTATCTATCTGTCTGTCTGCTTCTGGGTGCCATGCCCCCCAGGGAAGACAGAGATCAGAAGAGACAAGTGCTCCAAGATGGCAGATGGAGATGAACGCAGGGTTATTTAATTTTGATGGGCTAGAAATCTACACCTGGGACCCAGACAGAGAGGGTTTTTCTTATTTCACTGAGCAAAAAATTAATGAAAGAGACTGATGAATAAATTCCTCACTCATCAGTCTTTATCAAGGGCCTGCTTAACAAAGAGCCCTGTGCTGGGCACTGGAGATGGACCAAGAAGGCTCCATCTTGCTTTTAAGCCTTTGCAGACACCATGAATGCTGACACAGACATCAGATATCAAGTATATTCATAAATAAATGCAGAATTACAACTGTGGTACAGCTGTGAAGGGCATGTTGATGCTGTTAGTAGATCCTATAGGGAAGAACACTGGTGTATGACGGATGTTATCAGTCCAGAGAAGGTGTCCAGGAAATTGAAGTGAGCCGCCATTTGAAGAATGTCCAAGTAAGTGGTCAGGTAAAGTTGACAGGGTGCAGGATAGAAGAATCCTAGCAGAGAAAATGTCATATGCACAAACCCTTTGCAGTGACAGTGGGTAAGAGGAATTGAAATAAGGCCAGTGCTGCTGGAAATTCTTGATTCCCTTCGTGGGTTCCTTCACAATTCTATGATCTCTAAATTTTTGGAGTGGGGAGCCCTTAAGCTCAGTCACGAGGCTTCTTCTTTGACCTACACTTACTATGCCATCTCATCCAACTGTGGCTTTAAGTATGTCATATAGAGATGGGGATTTAGCTCAGCCGACAAGTGCCTGCTTGGCAAGTGCGAGGTCGTGAGTTTGATTCCCAGTCCCCCTCCCCCCCACCCCCCACCCCTCTGCCAAAAAAAAAAAAAAAAGAGAGAGAGAGAGAAAAAAATATGTCATATATGCTTATCACTTCCAAGCTGTTACTGTGAAGTCAAATCAAATTACAGGCTCATTCTCAACTAGGTATATGTCTTTTGGGGAGATGGTTGGGATACATTTTGCAAAAAGTAGTCTGTAGGAATCTGGTGTACTTAGGTAAAAGGAGAGAAGGTTCCATTCCTTTTTTTTTTTGTGGCACCGGGGATTAAACTCACAACCTCGCACCTGCCAGAGCAGGCGCTTAAGGCACTGAGCCAAACACCCGGCCCTTCCATTCTTTTGAGGAGTTCTGATTAACTGAGGGGAA
>RJWM01022391.1:0-33842 GCA_004363535.1 Dasyprocta punctata | reverse complement strand
CACAGCCCAGGCTGTAACTCCTAATCATATATTTCAAGACACCAGTTTGTGTTGCAAATGCCGTGAAGTTTGAGGCTGAGAGTTAAAGCATAGTTTGTAGTCAAACAGCTCTGAATTCAGATTCCAGCTTTAGCACCTGTTGTATGATTTTAAAGCAAGTCAAGTTCTCTGAATATCAGTTTTTTCATTTCAAATAACAATAATGGTAGGCTTTATAGTGGGGTGAAGATTAAATAAGCTAACAAATGAAAAGTGCTTGCACCCAGTTAATATAAACTATTCTTTCTTTCTGTCTGTCTCTCTGGAGGTAAAACAAAATTTGTTTACTGTACCTTCTCAAAAATAAGATTCACCTACAGACCTTTTGTTGCCTTCACAATACTTACCTACTGGTCTATTACTGCATCTGCCCGGTAATAGAAAGCATATTCTATTAAAAGTATTGTGTAGCACTGGATTTGGGGATTTCTGCTAATTAATGTATTCTCAGGAACTCATTGACTTTTTTTTTTTCAGCACTGAGAATCGAACTCACAAACTCACACCTGCCAGACAGGCACTTAAGCCATTGAGCCAAACTCCCAGCCCTGGCTTTTTGAGGCAGTGGTGCACTGTGTAGCTCAGGCTGGCCTTGTGCTCACGTTGTGGCCCAAGCAGGCCTTGACCTCACAACGTTCCTCCTACCTCAGCCTCCAGAGTACTGGGATTAAAGGCGTGCGCCACCACGGCTGGCTTGTTTTTGTTTTTGATACTGGGAAGTGAACTCAGGACCTTGCACTTACGGGCAGGTACTTTGGCCACTGTGCTACATCCCCAGCCCTCATTGAGCTTTTGGACTTTGCTTTTCTGATTACAAGGCTTAAATTTTACAGTGGTTAAGGGTTTATATAACATTCTTATTGTGATGTTTATGGTCTTTTAAAGGTTTAAATATAAAAGAGATTCAAATATACTTGCAAACTGAGAGCAAAACAATAGAAAATTTCCAGCTTTTGACATATAATTGACAAATTGTGAGAGGCTTTTGTTTTTTGTTTTGCAGTATTAAGGATTAAATCCAGGAGTAGTTGACTACTGAGCTATATATCCCCAGCCCTTTTCTAATTTTTACTTTGAAACAGAATCTCAGTAAGTTTCCTAGACTGGGATCAAACTTTCCATCCTCCTAAATAGCTGGAATTACAGGCATGTGCCACCACACTCAGCATATTTTTATACTTAAATGGAAAGTATTTTCTCTCTCTCTCTCTCTCTCTCTCTCTTTTTTTTTTTTTTGTTGATGTTTCCTTGTGACAAGGTTTGCTGTGTAGTTCAGACTGGCCTTGAACTCACTATGTAGCTCAGACTGACCTCAACTCATGGCAATCCTCTTGCTTCAGCTTTCTAAGTGCTGCAAGTTCGAGGCCGGCCTGGGCTACAAAGTGAGTTCAAGGCCAGCCTGAACTGCATAGTGAAACTTTGTCTCAAAAAGACAAAAAAAAGTTATTTATTGTCTTAGTTTTCTTTTTTTTTTTGTCTTAGTTTTCTTATTATAAAAATAAGATGCAATGTCAGTGTGGGTGTTCTTTTACAGTCTGAAAGTATAAATGTACAAGCAGAAGGCTCTTTGTCTTCCCAATTGTGAATACTTCCTTACATACGGTAGCCATTAAATAAATAAATAAATATTTACTACACTGGGATTTAAGGAAATGAAGATAATGGATTTGATGAGTCGTGAGTCTCTCAAAACAATACAAAATACAGCATTTAGCATGGTAAACACATAATTACTTCTCCTTGACATCCAAAAATGTTATCACGAAGTTTTCAGATTTAAAAAGTTATAAAAACCCTGAGAGATATTGTTAACATCTTTGACCATTACTTCAAGGTAGGTCAGATTTAGAGTGCTTATGTGTCTAATGTAAGAGTTGAGGAATATATCAAATATAATGTATTCTGGTTCTTTCTCCTGAGTTTAAATAAAATTATCTGTTGATTCTTAAGGCACCTATTTTTTTTTTTTTTTTTTTTTAGCATAGAGTGGTTAGTCTGTGAGCAAGAGGAGATGGGAGACAATAAAACTAGATCATATTTCAAATCTTACAGCCAATATTAAAGAATCTAACTAAGCTTGCACATGCTCATGGTCTCAGGAACTCAGTAAGACTATGAAGGAATTTAGTTTTGTTGTTGTTCTTATTATGTTTTGTTTTGTTTGTTTGTGGTTGTTTTGTTTGTTTGTTTGTTTGTTTGTTTTTTTGCGGCACCGGGGATTGAACTCACAACCTCGCGCTTGCCAGGGCAGGCGCTTAAGGCACTGAGCCAAACTCCCGGCCCTGGTTTTTTGAGGCAGGGTCGCACTATGTAGCTCAGGCCGGCCTTGCACTCGCGTTGTAGCCCAAGCCGGCCTCGAACTCACAACGCTCCGCCTACCTCAGCCTCCTGAGTGCTGGGATTAAAGGCGTGCGCCACCACGCCCGGCTTGTTTTGTTTGTTTTTTGAGACAGAGTCTCACTATGTACCCCAGACTGCCCTTGAACAAGAGGCGATCCTCCTGCCTTAGCCTCCCAAGTGCTGGGAGAAACTAAAATTTATTAGATAAATATTTATTGAATGTCAGTCATTATGCTAGACACTGGAACATACGTCCATGAACAAGATACTGTAGATGAATTTCCTTTCCTTGTGAACTTTATAGTTGTAGTAATAATTCACTTTGGTTTGTATAATATCAGCTATATATTAAAACTGTGCTAAGCTGCTGGGAAGTGAGGTGGGCTGTGTTTATGGTGGTATAAAAAAACCTAGAGAATGAAAAATACTTCTGAGGGGGGACTATATTTAGATTTCTTATGGACTTTAAGTCCTTACTATAAATATGTCGAAAGAACTCAGGGCAGCAATAAGTAAAGAGAGATCTCATAATATTGACTCATCAAATAGAGCACAGCAATGAAAATGTAGAAAGTAATTTTTAAAAGAACTAAGTGAAAATTATAAAAAGTATGGTAAGTGAACTGTAACTGAATAGTAAATTTGAGATGGCAGAGGAATTAATGAATTTCAAAATAGATCAGTTTAGACAGGGCATGGTTGTACACACCTATAATCCCAACACTCAGGAGGATGAGGCAGGAGGGATTGTCATGAGTTTGAGGCTAACCTGGGCTACATAGTGGGTTCAAGGCCAGCCTGAACTGCATAGCAAGATCCTGTCTCAAAAAACATTTAAAAATAAAAAATGCCTCTAGGGAGCAACTTTTTTTTTTTTTTTTTTGGACAGGGTCTCATTCTATGTAGTTGAGGCTGACTTTGAGCTCATGGCAATCTTCCTGCCTCAGTCTCCTGAGTGGTGATATTTTCTTCAGTCTTTTTTTCAGCATATTCTGGTTTTCATTGTAGAAATCTTTCACTTCCATGATTAGGGTTGCTTTTGTTTTATTTGTACTGGGGATTGAATCCAAGGCCTTTTCACTGAGCTACATCTCTAGTCATTTTTTGTTTTGAGACAGGGTCTCACTGTAATTCAGGATGGCCTTGACTTCTCTGTAGCCCGGGCTAGCCTGGAACTTGAAGCAATCCTTCTGAGTTCAACTAAGCCTCAGCCTTCCGAGGGCAGGGATTACAGGTGTGCACCACCACACCCAGATGTCTACTAATTTTTTATTTATATTTTTTCTGAGTCCAATTGTGTGTATGCATGCATGCGTATGTTTGTATTGGGGGTGTTGAACTCAAGGTCTCAGGCATGCTGGGCAAACACTCTACCACTGAGCTATATCCCAGCCCTCTGAGTCTATTTCTCAGAGTAATGTTGGATTAATTTTTTTCAAAGTAGGTTTTTTTTTTTTTTTTTTTGGTGGCACCGGGGCTTGAACTCACAACTTTGCGCCTGCCAGACAGGTGCTTAAGCCACTGAACCAAACTCCTGGCTAATTTTTTTCTTACTTATGGGTCATACTTCCCTCCTGCTTTGCTTGTTTTACAGTATTTCACTAGATACTAGTCATCGTGGGTTTTAAATTGTTAAGTATAAGATTTTAAAATACAGTCCTTAGGCTGGGTACATACCTATAATCTCAGCACTTGGGAGGCTGAGACAGGAGGATCACTGTGAGTTCAAGGCCAGCCTGAATGCATAATGAAATCCTGTCTCAAAAAGACAAAAAAAGAAAAATTTCTTAGACTTGGTTGGGGGAGTATCTTAGATGCAGTTAAGCCTACATCTGTTTCATCTTTTCAAGTAGTGCCTGTTTTTCAAAGCTGATTTTTAAATTTCATGAGGGCAGCCTTTCATGTACAGGAATTTGGTGCCTTACTGAGGCAGTACTCTTTGTGATTATGTCCTATGTATAGTATAAATCTTATTGTTCTGCTTGATGAGAATATAAACTATTCCTGACTGTATGAATTTTGGGGATTGTTCTACCTATTCCTTTATGGTGGTTTCTTCTCTGGTGCTCATGATTTTCTCTTCTATGTGTGTAGATTAATATTTAAAGGTTTGGATGATCTCTGCAGACTTCTAGAGCATTATATTTCTATTTAGCTACCTTTTCTCTGATGTTCTGGTTCACAAATTTAAGTTGTTGTCTGTCTCCTCAAGTCACCAAGGCAGCAGTCTATGTCAGTGCCCCCTCACTACATTCAGGCAGTCCAGCTAGGAATCTGGGACACACAGAGAGCTCTTTGTGTTTTTCTTCTTTTGGGTATTGCTGTTCTGTAATGTTTACTGTTTACTGTTTGAAAATCTGGCATTTTCATGTATTTTGTCCAATTTTTAATTATTGAAGGCTGGAGGGTAAATTCTATTCCTGTTATCAATGTTGGAAGCAGAAATTCATTCCCTTAAATTTGTGCTGTTGGTTCTTTGCTGTCATGTCAGTTCTTAAATGCTTTTAAGAATCTCTTTTTTTTGGAGGGGGGGGGCGGTGTACCAGGGGTCGAACTCACGAACTTGTGCTTGCCAGGCAGGCACTTGTGCCGCTGAGCTAAATCCCCAGCTCCTGTTTTTAAGAATCTTTAAAAAATATTTTATTCACCATGTTTAGTTCAAAAATTTTAATGGAAAATTTAGTTCAAATAGTCTAGCAGGTAGTGGCAAATCTGTGACATGCATGTGTCTATTTTTTTTTTTAAGACAAAAGATTTTAACGTATGAGTTGTTTTTTCCAAATTAAAACCTCAGTATTTAGGTTTAATTGTTGTGTTGGAACTCTTCAATAAATAAGTGAATTTTAGGTTGGAGTTTGGGCACTCAAGTTTGAAGATTCGCCATCACTGGTCTAGGCTACTGCTATGGTTCTCCCCCACCCGCCAACTCATGCAGTAATTTAATCCCCAGAGTCTTGTATATATATTAATGGTTTTAAGAGAGTGTAAACGTTGGTGGATTACTTAATGGTCAGTTTAAGTGGAACCACCCAGCTCAGCTGAGTCAGTGTGATTCTGGGTGTGGAAGACCTACCTGTGTATTGTTGCCAGTGGCATAAAAGGAGAACAGGAGACGAAGGCTGCATGCTGTTGATTTTCTTGGAGTACCTTGCTGCAGCTGATTTTACTGACATGCACTTGGCTGTTCTTGACATTAAAGGCCCTTGGTGTCACCAGGGATGGCTGCTGTTCTCTTCAGGGGAGCTCTGGTCTTCACCTTTGTCTTGAGTGTTGCTTCCTGGGCTGTAGTGCAGCTCCCTCAGCCTTGCAGCACACATCTTTTTACTCTGGCGGCACAAACTTTCTAGCTTCCTCCACTGGCTGTTGGGCCTTCTCCAGTATAAATCCATGATAGGGACTTGCATGAGACATTGCTGTGGGCTCTAGACCTCTGGCTTGACTCACATAAGACATTGCCATGGGATCCAGGCCCTTGGTTGGATTCTTTGGATCTCTACCATGTGGACAATCTCTTGTGCTCCTCCATACTGGACTTTTTGGATGAATATCATAAAATAATCCTATAAATTATGTGTCTTGTATTAAATCTATTCCCTTGTAAACCATGACTACAACAGAAACTTATTCTGACTGGTGTTTAGAAGTGAGACCTTTAGGACATTATTAGAAGTAAATAAAATCATTAGGCCAGAAGCCCCCATGGTTGGAATACCCCATGGTGACATTTAAAGCAGAGAGAGAGAGATACAGAGAAACAGATGAGATATGTGTGTTCCCTGTTTCTTGCCACCCCAGGACTCTGCAAGTAAGGTTATCACTAGATGAGGCCCCTAGACCTTAGGATTGTAAGTTCACAAACAGCCTGGGAAACTTGGTGAGACTGCCTCAAAATAAAATGAAAGGGGTTGGAAAGATATACCTCAGTGGTAAAGCACTGGTCTAGCTTGTGGGTTCAGTCCCCACTACTGCCCATAAAAGATGGCCCAGCTTGTTTGTTTGTTTGTTTGTTTGTCTTTTTGAGACAGAGTCTCACTATGCAGTTTAGGTTGGCTTTGGGCTCACTGTGTAGCCCAAGCTGGTCTTGAACTTGCAACAATCCTCCTGCCTCAGCCTTCTGAGTGCTGGGATTACAGGAGTGTGCCACCACATCCGACTCTGTTTTTTTTGGGGTTTTTTTTGTTTTTTTGTTTTTGTTTTATTTTTTGTATCATGGATCAAACTCAGGACCTTGCATTTCCCAGGTAGACACTGTGCCACTGAGCTATATCCCGGGCCCTACCTTGTGTATGTTTTGGGGTAATAAAAATGAACTAATGGGCTGGGGAGTTAGCTCATTGGCTTAAGTGACTGCCTGGCAGGCACAAGGTTGTGAGTTCAATCCCCAGTACCAAAAAAAAAAAAAAAAAAAGGACTAATACAACTAACATTAGAAATGGAAATCCTTATTGCAATTTTTTTTTTTTTTTTGGCGGCATCGGGGATCGAACTCACAACCTCGCACCTGCCAGGGCAGGTGCTTAAGCCGCTGAGCCAAACTCCTGGCCCTTATTGCAATTTTTTGAGACAGGCTTTCAGTATGCAGTTCAGGTTGGCTTTGAATTCACTTTTTAGCCCAGGCTTGCCTCAAACTTGCAGCAATCCTCCTGCCTCAGCTTCCCAAGTGCTAGAATTACTGGTGTGCATCAGCATGTCCGGCCCTTATTACCTTTTGAGTTAAAAATACAATAAAGATTCTGTGACATCTTCATAAAAATGGAACAGTTTGGTGAAAAGTGGTGGATAGTGCTGTGCTTCTTCCAAACAGTCAAAAGAATATGATAAATTATATACGTTTTATCTAGGCCTAAGTAGAATTCCTAGACTTGGCCTGTTTGTGTGTTGTGCACACTAGATGGTTTGTTACTAATAAGCCAGCAAGTAGAATTCTTGTATAAAAAATAATGTAATATATTTAAGAAAGTCAGACTGAAACAATTATGATGGGTTGTTTTAATTTTCATCTAGATATTCTACATTTCCTCATTTTTCTACACCATCAGTTATATCTGGTATCTGTACACAGAGCTGAGGATGAAACACACCCAGAGTGGACAAAGCACATCTCCACTGGTAAGTTTTACTCAGAACTAATAGATGAGAATAGTGTGTCAGTTGGGTGTGGTGGCGCATGCCTGTAATCCCAGCACTCAGGAGGCTGAGGCAAGAGAATCAGTGCCAGCATGGGCTACAAAGTGGTTTCAAGGCTAGTCTGAACTGTATAGTGAAGCCTGTATCAAAAAAGACAAAAAACAAACAAACAAAAACTTTAAAAAAAGAGAATAGTATAGTAAAATAAACTTGGGCGTGCCTCCCCTTTAGCTCTTGTTACTTTTGCTGTTTTCCACCACCATGAACAGTTGCCCCTGTGCCATGCCAGCCTGCCTTGGAGCCAGCTGATTACAGACTGAAACCTCCACAAACTGCGAGTTAAATAAACCTTTGCTTCCTTAAAATAAAATAAAATACAATAAACCCTTATATCCCTGACAGACAGTATAAGCTTGCAGCACAAGCTACATGAACTTGTGGAGGTTAATCAAAAACTATGTTCCCACAAATTTTCCATTCTCTTATCACTTCCTCCCCCATGTTTTAGTATTGGAAACATTTGTAGGGCTAGCATTCCTGCCTGGTTTGATTCAGTAAGGGAAATCTTTGAATTCAGGCCAACCCATCACTGTTTTTAGAATAAAGAAAAAGATCTCAGAAGAGTCACGGAACTGTGCATTGTTAGCTAACATGGGATTTGAGGTTATAGGTATTAGAAAAGGGGAGTGTTGTAGTCTGCTGTGTCTTTGTTATGCATTGGTTTGCAGAAGGGCATGAGGTACTCTCTAGCATTATAGTGATAAAAGAGAAGAGAGTACTAAATCATTAATCTGGATTTTTTTTGTATGTATTACATATTACATAATTTAGCTATTTCAAGTATACAATTCAATTTTTTTGGGTAAAGTTACATTGTATGATCATCATCATAAATCAATTTCAGAATATTTTATTTATCCCAGTAAAATCTTTTTATATTTTTTGCTATTAATTCACTTATCATCTGCACTAGGAAATTGCTGGTATACGTCCTGTCTCTGTAGATCTTTTTTTTTACTGGATACTTTTTTTTTTTGTGGCACCGGGGATTGAACTCTCAACCTCGCGCCTGCCAGACAGGCATTTAAGCCACTGAGCCAAACTCCCGGTCCTGGTTTTTTGAGGCAGGGTCACACTGTGTAGCTTAGGCCGGCCTTGCGCTCACGTTGTAGCCCAAGCCGGGCTCGAACTCACAACGCTTCTCCTACCTCAGCCTCCTGAGTGCTGGGATTAAAGGTGTGCGCCACCACACCCGGCTTTTCTGGACATTTTGTATTAATTGCTATAATATGTTACATGGTCTCCTGTGTCTGGTTTCTTTGATTTAAGCTAATGATTTTGATTTTCATGCATTGAAGTATATATAAATAAATCATTCCTGTTTTATTGTCAGATAGTGTTTGATTGTATAATAAACTGAGTTTCTTATTTCGGACTCTTTCAGTATGATACTATGTGATCCTAGCAGATACTATCAATTTTCATTGTAGTGATACTATCAATTTTCATTGTTTTAAATGTGTTTATATATGTTAATCTTGTATATCTCTTACTGTGTATTCTAAACTTATTTCCGCAGTATTCATTCTGTTATTGTTTTTTGAAGGGGAATTTTCTTTAAAAGGTATGATAGAGTAAAACCATCTGGAAAGGCTAGTGAAATCTAGATTCTAGGCTAGATGGCTGAGAGCCTAGATATCACTGCTAAAACAAACAAAAACTGGCAACCTGTCAAGCACATGAAGCATAGTAAATATTTGTTGAATGAATAAATTGTGTAAATTCATGGCTATATATCTTTTTATATTTTTCTGCTTATAGGGTCCTAGAAAAGGGCATTTGGAGACTAATCAGATCTTTTTTTTTTTTTTTTTTTTTTTTTTGTGGCACTGGGGAGCGAACTCACAGCCTTGCGCCTGCCAGACAGGCGTTTAAGCCACTGAGCCAAACTCCCGGCCCTCTAATCAGAGCTTTTTATTTATTTTTTATTTATTTATTAATTTTAGATCTGTCTTTTAGATCCAGATCTGTTACTTATTTTTATATGCCCTAGGGTTTTTTTTTAAGTAGCAAAGTTTATTTGAAAAAGTAAAAGTGAAGAATGAGAGAGAAACTGGCTCTGCAGAGCAAACTTGGGCCAAGTAGAAAAAGCAAAAGCAAAATAAAAAGTACACCCTAGAGGACACCCCCTGGCGGACATGACAGCCCTGTTGGCTATTTTGAGGAAAGCCATGAGAGCCTGGCCTGGCATTCTTGGGCCTCAGTTTTTCATCATAAAATAAAGTGTTGATCTATGTGATCTTTAACAAGCCTTCCAGTGCCATATTATGATTCTATGAAATCTTCACCTCATTTAAGGAGATATTCTTCTTGCCTTTTTCTAACTTTAAGATACTCACTGTTGAAGAAGGGAAGGGACAGGAATACTTTTAAAATGTCTCCCTTCCCACCCCACCAACTGTAAGGAGAAAGGGGAGGGCAAATCATTAAAAATTAACATAAAGAAGGCCCCTTCAGCAAAGTTTTGTACAAGGTATTACAGTCTATAAAAGAGCTGTTCAATGGAACTTTTTTTTTTTTTTTTTGTCTTTTTGAGACAGGATCTCACTATGCAGTTCAAACTGGCCTTGGCAGCCTTCTGAGTGCTGGGATTATAGGCGTGTGCTACCACACCTGGCTTAATAGAATTTTCTCTTTCTTTTGGTACCGGGGATCAAACTCACAATCTTGTACCTGCCAGGCAGTTGCTTAAACCACTGAGCTAAATTCCTGGCCATATTTTTTGAGACATGGTCTCACTATGCTGTTCAGGCTGGCCTTGAACTTACTTTGTAGCCCAGGCTGGTCTTGAACTTGCAACAATCCTCCTGCCTCAGCCTCCCGAGTGCTGGGATTACAGGCATGAACCACCATGCCTGGCTCTTAGTATTTGTTTATTGTAATGACTGACAATATTCTAAGACATTTTTCTCATTATTTTTATAGGTGGTAGATTATACTTGTCAAATTGGTCGGATAGCCTTCATTTTATCAAGGTAAGATTTTTTTCTTTCTGTCCAAGTCAGACATAGACTCTGATAATTCTGGTGTCAATGTGGAAACCAATAGTTCAGTGCTCTTTATTCCCATTGTCACAGAGCCTTCCTGAATAGGAAGCAACAAATACGTGATCATTGGCTCTCTTTTCCCAGGTGGACTAAGGAAACAGTTTGATATTGTAGAGTTTAGCTCTAAGATTTTGGATCTCTAATTCGTTTTATCATATCATAAATATTTGTAATAAATGGTCTTCAAGGTCTTATCTACTTTATAACATGGGGTGACTTTTAGGACTGTGAAGCCCTAAAAGTGTCTGAGTCTCACCTAAAAGGGTGATCACATCATGGATGGTTTTAGACTTTGTAAGTTTTGCCCTTAAATCTCTCCTCATACAGCAGGTTGGCTATATTTAGCTGGCTAAATAGCTGACTTTGTAAAGGTATGCGTTGGAAATGCACCTAGATGAGGGCAGGTGAGAATGAAGTTACTCCTGGCCACTGTGGAAAGTGACACATACTGCACAAAGAGCTCCTTGGTGGATTTTCCTTTCACTTAGACCCACTTAGATTTTTATCTGACCACACAATACCAGATTCTCCATGAAACTGTTAAGAGTTCCTTAAGCTAGGTACAAAATCTAATTCCCAATACACTTTCCTAGGAACTGGAAAATAATGATACCTAAGACATTCAAGATGTTTTTCTTGAAAAAGTAAATATACATATATTTGTTGAGATTGGTGGGTGATGCAGTTGTGAGAGGAGAGACTATACAGCAAAGGAGGGAGGGGATGAAAAATTCTATATATTAGGATAATGTTTTTTTTCCCAGCCTGATACCTCTACTGTTGATGATACCTGTATTCTGTCTGGGCAATGCTAGTGAATGTTTCCGTAACTTCAGCCAGAGTCACAGGTAAGGAAGGACAAAATCAATCATTTTCATCATGGACTGTTGTTTTCTATATTAGGGCTGGAAAAAGACTTCCCACATACCTTCTGGCCAAGGTGCTTGTACTAGAAATAGGTACAAAAAAAACTGTAGTCAAGGCTAAAAATACATAACAATATAACACAAAATGACAAGATAATGTGTCTGTGGGAAGGAGCAAGATATTATAGGCAAGAGTTAATAAAATTATAAGTACAGTTACTTATAAACTTGCATTGCACTGAGTGTCTCATGTCTTACCTCTGTAGTGGTACTTTGTCCATTGATTCTCTTCCTAGGTGTATCCTGATGCACTCACCACCATCAGCCATGGCTGAACTCTTGCCTTCGGCCAACGTATCTGTCTGCAGCACACTTTATTTTTATCGTATCACCATTTTCCTGGCCAGCTTTTTACTCAGCCTCTTCACCATTATGGTATGGTACCACCGTATGAGCATTTGTAGAAAGAAGGGGGACTGGCAGGGCAGGCCAGTATTCCTGGGACCTGGGAAAGATGGGGCAGAGAAGCACCTCCTGTGGTCATAGCACTAAGAAAGTGACCAAGATATCCTGACAATGTAATTACTACCTTGGTTTTTTGGATTTCTCAAAATTAAATGATAGGGAGAAGGAGATCTTATGCTAAACTCTAGAACGTGTTTTGTTGATCCCCCTGGAAGACAATACCAGAAAACTCATATGATTTATGTATATCCTTTATTTATTTATTTATTTATCTGTAATATCAGACTTTTTTATTAGTATATATTTGCTGTACATAATGATCACATTCATCATGGAGAATTTGTACCTGTGATAATTTTTTTTTGATACCGGGAATTGAACTCAGGGCCTCTTGCCTTCCAGGCAGGCAGTGTGCCACTGAGCTACAACCCTGGCCCTAATAATATATCTCAATTTTCCTTTTCTTCTGTTCCCCTCCTCTTCCTTCAATTCTTCTTCTCCTCCGCCTTCACAAAAGCTTTGTTTCCATTCTCTCCTTCCCTCTCTCTGCTTTTGAATCTTTCCCAATTTATTTGTCCATTTGTGTACTTTTCTTTCTTTTTTAACTTTATTTTCTATTAGTACACATTTACCATACATATTGATCATGTTCATCATAGGGTATTTGTACCTGTACATAATGTATCTTAATTCTCTTTTTTCCCATTTCCCTTCCCTCTCTTCAACCCTTCTTCCCCTCCCCATTTTCAAAAGCTTTGTTTCCATTTTTTTCCTTCCATTCTTTTTCTCCCTTTTCCTTTCCTTCCTTCCCCCTCCTCGCTTCCTTGTTCTCTTTCTGATTAGAACATGTTCTTTCTACTTCCCAGTATCTATCCTCCATTATGGTTCTTATTTACCTTTTGGGGTTTTTTTCTTTTTTCTTTTGGTACTGGGGATTGACCTCACAACCTCTTGCCTGCCAGACAGGCGCTTGGGTTTCTCGAATAAGAGCAACAATGTGATATTTAAACTTGTGTGTGTAGCTTATTTCATTTAAGATTATGATGTTGAGATGCATCCATTTTCCTATAAGTGACTCAAGTTTATCCTTCTTTATGCCACTGTAGTACTCCATTCATCTTTTGATGGGCATATGAGCTGTTTACAAGATTTAGCTATTATAAATTGTGCTGCTTTAAACATGAGTATCCATATATCACTGTGGTATGATGCTTTTAACTCTTTTGGGAAGATACCTACAAGGGGAATAACTGAGTCAAATGGAACCTCTAGTTTTAGTTTTTGAGGAATCCCCATACTGATTTCCATAGTGGTTGTACCAATTTACACTCCCACCAACAATGGAGAAGGGTTTGTTTTTTCCCACAGCCTCACTAACATTTGATATTAGTTGATGTTTTGATGATAGCCCTTCTTTCTGAAGTGAATTGGAATCTCAGTGTTGTTTTAATTTGAATTTCTTGAATGACCAGTGATGTTGAAGATTTTTTCATATATTTATTTGATGTTTGTACTTATTCATCTGAGGAATATATATTTATTTCAGATGCCCATTTTTGGATTGAATTTTTAAATTTGAGGGGTCTGGTTTTTTTTCCGTTCTTTATATATTCTAGCTACTCCTTTGTCTGGGTAGTAGCTGGTAAAATTTTTTTTCCCATTCTGTGGAGTGTCTGTTCACTCTATTGGTGGTGTCTTTTGCTGTGCAAAAGCTTTTTAATTTGATGTCATCCCAGTTGTTGATTTCCTGTGCCATCAGGATTTTGTTCATAAAGTCTTTCCTTACATGTATCTTTAAGAGTTTTATTCTGTCTCCCAGGAGATTAAGTTTTTGTTTTAATATTTATTTGTTTACTTATGTATTTTTTTTTTCTTTTTGAGACAGGGTTTCACTATGTAATTCAGGTTGGCCTTGAACTCACTTCATAGCCCAGGGTGGCCTCAAATTCACAGCAATCCTCCTACCTCAGCCTCCCAAGTTCTGGGATTACAGGCATGTGCCACCATGCTCAATCTGTTTTTTTTGTCTTTTGTTTTAATATTTAGATCTTTAATCCACTTCAATTTTAGTTGAGTGCATGGTGAGAGATATGGGTCTAGTTTTAATCTTCAGTATATCAAAAGCCAGTCTATTAAAGAGACTGTCTTTCTTCTAGTGAAGGTGTTTGGCCCCTTTGTCAAATATAAGATAGCTGAGTGTGCTTGGAGTTGGTTCTGTATCTTGTATTCCGTCTCAGTGATCCTCAGGTGTGTTTTTTTTTTAACAGTATCATGCTGTTTTTATCACTGTAGCTTTGTAGTATAACCTCAAATCAGGGGCTGTGATGCCCCTTGCCTTGCCTTTGTTGCCCAGGATTGCTTTTGCTATTCTAGGTCTCTTCTGGTTCCATATGAATTTTAGAATTGTTTTCTCTAGTTCTGTGAGGCATGTTATTGATATTTTGATTTAAATTGCATTAAATCTGTGTAACAATTTTGGATATATGACTATTTTCATTATATTCATTTTGCCTATCTAGGAATGGGATATCTTTCCGTTTTTTGATCTCCTTTTTGATCTCCTTTTTTAGAGTACTGTAGCTTTCAATGTCAAGTTCTTTTTCTTCCTTTGTTAGATTGATTCCTAAGTATTTTTCTGGATGCTATTGTGAAAGGTGTTTCCCGGTTTTCTCTCTTGGTGAGGTTATTTGTGTACCGGAATGCTATGGGTTTTTGAGTGTTGACTATGTATCCTGCTATGTTACTGAATTTGATTATTAATTTTAGGAGAATTTTGGTGGAGTTTTGAGGGTTTTCTATGTAGAATATCATGTCATCTGCAAATAATGATAATTTAACTTTTTCCTTTCCTGTCCATATTCTGTTTATCTTTCTCTTATCTAATAACTCTAACTAGTGTTCTCAGAACTATATTGAACAGGAAAGATGATAGTGGATATCCTTGTCTCATTCCTGATTTTAGGGTGAAAGCTTTTAGCTTTTGACCATTTAATATGATGTTGGCTGTTGGTTAGTCATAGATGGCTTTTATCAGATTGAGATAAAGACTTTTGTCTGGTGTGGTGGCACATGCCTGTAATCCCAGCACCCGAGAGACTAAGGCAGAAGGATCACTGTGAGTTTGAGGCCAGTCTGGACTGCATAGTGAGTTCAAGGCCAGCCTGAACTGCATAATGAAATCTTGTCTCAAAAAAAGACGATGGAGGGAGGGAGAGAAGAAAGGAGGTAGAGAGAGAGTGAAAGAAAGACCTTCTATTCCACTTTTCTGTAGGGTTTTTATCATGAATGAGTGTTGGACTTTGTCAAATATTTTTTCTGCATCTATTGAGATGATCATGTGATTTTTGTCTACCTGGGGTTAGGGTTATCTATGTTTTGTTTTGGTTTTTTGGGGGGGGTTATCAGGAGTAGAATATATGTTTATTTTTGAGACAGGGTTTTGTCTTATAATTTAGGCTGGCTTTGAACTCACTGTGAGCCCAGGCTGGCCTCAAACTCAAAGTTATCCTCCTGCTTCTGCCTCCCAAGTGCTGGAATTACAGGCACACACCATCATACCCAGTTTAAGTTTACATTTTATACAGGATGCCATTTTGAGACATAGGGCATATGCTTTGTTTTAATTTTCCAAATAATGTATATTTTTAAATTTTTAGCCTTAAGTTTACATTTATGCTACATCTAACTGGTTAAAATGTTAAGTAACTGATGCAGTTATCACACGCAGTACTCATTTGATATCACCAGAGTGATGTTGAATTAAAATAATCAGCTAGGTGATACATGATTGTGCATCATGATTATGTATACATGATTGCCTAGTACAAAAGTAGTAAGCAACAAATGTGCTTTTTAATTTTCTATATTTTCTTAATTTTCAGTATCATTTTCTCCTCTCTTATATTCGGTTCAGGAATTGTGAAGTATGGAGACTAAATTTATCCTACCAGAGTTTTGTTTTCCAACACCTGTATACCAGATGTAATTACAGGCATATTTTCTTTGACAATTCAGAAGTAAGTTTAAGCTTAGCTCAAGTCATCAGCCTTGTTAAGAGTAACTAGGAGTTGGCCTTGGTGACACATGCCTGTAATGCCAGCACTTGGGAGGTTGAGGGAGGAGGATCGCCAGCAAGTTCCAGGCCAGCCTAGGCTACATAGTGAGTTTGGGTCAGCCTGGACTGCGTAGCAAGACCTTGTTTAAACAACAACAAAAAAGTAGTTTATCGTAAAATACCCTTGATGTCTTACATTTGTAACTGATTAAAATAAGAGAGATGGGTCCCCCAAGGCTGACACCCTGAAGATTATTTTTTGCCTTTGTAGACCAGCTCAAGTTCCAATAAGCATTCAGAAACAGCATTCTAGATTCCTTTAAAATCAACAGATGGTCTGGGTATGGTAGCACATGCCTGTAGTCTCAGCATTCAGGAAGTTGAGGCAAAAGGATCACTGCAAATTTGAGGCCAACCTGGGCTACGTAGTGAGACCCTGTCTGAACACCCCCCAACACACACACACAATGAACAGATGGTGGTGGCCACAGAGGCTCCCACCTGTAACCCAGCTACTTGGAAGACTGAGGGGGAGGATTGCAAGTTTAAGGCCAGCTGGGAAATTTAGTGATACCTTGTCTGAAAATTAAAAAAAAAAAAAGAAAAAAGAAAAAAAAAGCTAGGGCTGTGACTCACTTGTGGAGTGTTCTTAGGTTCAGTCTCTGGCATCAAAAACAACAAAACAAAACCAGAAAAAGAAAGGAAGGATAAACAGTAGGAAGAAAAGAATAAATCAACAAA
Source organism: Dasyprocta punctata (assembly GCA_004363535.1). NCBI lineage: Eukaryota > Metazoa > Chordata > Mammalia > Rodentia > Dasyproctidae > Dasyprocta > Dasyprocta punctata. The sequence goes on along the minus strand of RJWM01022391.1, from coordinate 17,103 downwards.
TGGTTAACTGATTGTTCTAGACATAAACATTCTCGAATGCACTGAAGCTTCCTTTGGATCTTTCTGTCTGTGTGGAAAGAAGACTATGACTTGACTAGGCAGTTGGGTTATTAGAGAATGGATCTGGATTATTTGGAAAAAGTTCAGATTTGGTAAGATCTGCTACCAAGATTATTTCTTATTTATTCCCCATAAAAATACCACAGTGGACTTCTGAGTTGATTTGTATTTCTTTCATAAGCTAAACTTTACTCAAATTGCTAGCAAATGGAAGAGAAAAATAATCCATTTTCCATTCAAGGACAAGAAGAGACTTCCTAAAACTTTTTTGCTTACAGTTGAGAATTCAAGCCATATTACTAACATATTTAAAGGTATTATGTATAAGGCACTTTCCAACAGAATATCTAATAAAGATTTTAAAAAAGGGTGTGATTAGAACTTACTTTTAACTTCCTGTGTATATTGTATTTAGCCTGGGGGATGGTTTAAGGGGTTGATGTAAGGTTCATGTATTGAACATGATAACCTGAAATTTGACCAGTATCTGTTTATTTCCTTGGTCAACTATAAGTTCAATATGAATAATTCTCTCTCTCAAAAAAAGACATAGTTTCAGGTGGTAAAAGCAGCATGTTCTTTCCTGTTGTAAGATGCTTAGAGAATGATCCTTGTAGAATGATAGGAAATTTTACTAAGTGTTAGGCATACTGCTCACTGCTATACTCGTTCTTAGGTCTTACTCTTCCAAGCCCAGATATTGTATAAGAAATTTGTGAAATCAACTGGCTTTCTGGGAAGTGAACAGTGGGCAGTGGTTCACATGGTGGAGCAGCGCATATGCTTCTATCCAGTGGCCTTCCTATGCTGCTGGGGCCCAGGTGGGTACCTTAATAGAAGAGGGCAACTGTTTGACTCTTATCACGCAAAGTGATCTCACCAAGACAGATGACTTCAAATACTCATCCAGTTTGTGAAATTTATGTTGGCCCCGCCATAGTTCCAGTTTTTCCCAACCTCCCAACTTCCTTTTCTTCTTATGTAGGAATTAATTAAGCACAGATACAACCTGATACAAGAGGGAAAATGTCCTAACAAGACTTAGATATTAATACTTGCCCTTCTTACTACATATGGTTGTAAAAATCAGATTGGATAATGTTTATGAAAGAGATTGGTAAATTCTGAAATGCTAAGAAGTATAAATGACTACCTTCTCATAGTATACATTGCCATCACTACCACACTAACAATCTATAAAGTTTAATCAATAACGAGTAGAAAGTCAGAGGTCAAAGGCCCAATGATTTACATAACTGGTTAACCTCACTGCTGGGGTTTTTTGTTTGTTTGTTTTTGTTTTGTTTTGTTTTGAGACAGGGTCTCTCTTTGTAGTACAGGTTGACCTTGAACTCACTGTGTAGCCCTGGCTGGCCTTGAACTCAGAGTTATCCTCCTGCCTCAGCCTCCCAAATGCTGGGATTACAGATGTGCACTACCACACCCAGATTCACTGCTGATTTTTGATATGCCTATAGCTTCCATTCTAATAATGCCCAGGCATGTGTACTTGGAACTTCATGCTTTAGGCGATAAGGAATGACAATAAGATTTACATATTGTGTATTTACAGCTATCATTCTGATGGTCATAAAGCTTACCAAGCCACAGGACACCAAACTGCATATGGCTCTCTATATTCTCCAGGTAACACCTTCAAAAACCTAGAATCTCTGTTCTTATACCCTCTTACTCTATTCACTTACACTACCAGTACTCAGTAAATACAGTTTTATCCCTAAGGATATTTATTTCTACATTGCAAAAGGAAGCTTACTTATGTCTGTCTGTTCAGTTATTTCCATCTCAGTTATGAAATGCATAATTATAAACAATATGAAATTTTTCTGAGGCAAGGTAGATGCTTTAGTAGTGCTGCAATGCACTGCAGAGCGTATGTGTCACTAGTCAACTTTGTTTTATTTGGTATGTGTTTTGAGGCAGTAAAAATAAAAAAAAACAGTATCAGGGCATATTCTTAGGAAACACTGATGCAAATTAAGTAGGATAAGTTAGCTCTTATTAGTGAAGGGAGGATAATGGAATGATTCTCCTTTTCCTCCTTTATCAGATTGAAGAAGACTTTTTGGACTGACAGGGCAATTTTCTTTGAAAAATGGGTCAATAAGAGGTGTATCAAAAAAAAGATATATCAAAGGTGTATCATTGACTTTATGTATATACTAAGGAATATGACCAAATCTTAGTCATCCTTGACAAGGAACAGTTGAAGCATGAGTCTAGAAAGTGCTAGGCAAATACAAAAAATATATACCAGATATTAATGTTTGAAATGGAGGAAATGTAGAAGTGCTTTATAAAAAAGGATTAAAGGGGTCAGGCATGGTGGCACACACCTATAATCCTAACACTCAGGAAGCAGAGGCAGGAAGACCACCTTGAATTCGAGGCTAGCCTGGACTACATAGTGAGTTCAAGGTTAGCCTGAACTACATAGCAAGACCCTACCTCAAAAAAAACAAAAGCAAAAACAAAAACAAACAAAAAATGGTGGGAAGAGGCTAAGGGGATTATTCCTGGATCTCTGCAAACCTGAAGAATAGGCCCCATCATCCCTTCATCTCCTCTAGGCTCTAACAGCAGCATCCCAGGGGCTGCTCAACTGTGGAGTGTATGGCTGGACACAGCACAAATTCCACCAACTAAAGCAAGAAGCTCGGCGAGATGCAGATACACAAACACCATTGTTATGCTCACAGAAGCGAGTCTATGGCAGGGCCCTAGATCCATTGGAGTCTACTGTTGGTTTTGCTACCAGCTCTTCCACAATTCTTTGAAACTATACTACTGGAACATTCAGGAACTGGAGTTGCTTTACACTAATGGATTGAGAAGAATGTTACAGGGGGCGCTTTATACGTCTTTCCTAAGCATACCATACACTTCAGAACTCAAAGGAATTATAATGCCATAGTTAGTAGCTATTCTAGGTGAATTGGGAAGGATCTTTCCAGTTGTATTCTGTTCGTAGAGATAAAGGCATTTTCCATCTAAAAGACAGATTCATTTACTTTGATGAATACTAGATTTGTCTAAATCTCTTCTAGAAAAAAATAAATTCCAGGTTATTATTTATATGTGTTCTTGCCAGGCTCTACTCCATGGTTGCAGTACAATGAGGGGGACGTGCAACAACTAGCTCAGGTTTTGAGATTGCTATTGCATTCTCTGAGAGTGAATGTGGAGTCTGGTTTTCTTTCCTTTGAAGAATTTTGAAACTCAGAAACAGCTAGGAAAACATTTATTTAAAAAAATCACAGACCCTTAGACACATCCCAGTTTCATATGTTTTGATCTGTTTTAGGATTTGAACAGAAACTAGAAAATTAAGATTAATCTTTAGAAGCTACTAGGATAATTTTTTTATTATTTTAAAAGAGACTAAACCCAAGCAAAATAAAACAAAATAAAGCCGATCAAAACAAACCAGTGTAAGTGACACAAGGCTTCAAAACAATAGGAACTCAACAGTGGTTACCATAGTGCCTCTTGCTGTCTTCAAAATAGCTGCAGATACCTTCAGACATAGTAAAAACCAAACAAAACAGAATAGAACCAATAAAAACAAAACAATGAATGCAGTAAAGGACTTCAAAACAAGATAAGAGTAAATCCAAAATGGCTACTATAATATATCTTGTTACCTTTGAAATAGTTGCCGTGCCATTGGATATAATAAAGTCAAAACAAAACAGAATAAAATCCAACCCGACAGAACAATGAAAATGATATAGGACTTCAAAACAAGATGATAAACCGGGCGTGGTGGTGCATGCCTTTAATCCCAGCACTCGGGAGACTGAGGTAGGAAGGAGCATTGTGAGTTCAAGACCTGTTTGGGCTACAACGCGAGTGCAAGGCCAGCCTGAGCTACATAGTGCAACCCTGCCTCAAAAAACTAGGGCTGGGAGTTTAGCTCAGTGGCTTAAGCGCCTGTCTGGCAGGTGTGAGGCTATAAGTTCGATCCCCAGTGCCGCCAAAAAAAAAAAAAAAAACCAAGATGATAGGGAATTAACATGGCTACCACCTCTAGAAGGAGATCCCCCATAGATGCTACATTGTGTATTGTTGTCCTCTGAACAGATGATCAGGCTACTGGCTTTAGACCTGCAAAGTCAGTGAAACACTAAACATTAAAAGCATTAAATTGTATTTTACTTCAATAGCTATCATCACAGCCTGTGTTTCTCTGGATCAGCTGGTCGCTTACTGTGGGAGGGTTGGTGGTGGGGAGTTGGCTCTTCTTGTTTGCCAGCCCGTGCGCCGGGAGGGACTGTCATCTCGCTCTCCTCCCCAGTGGCCCATGCATGGTGCCAATTCACAAGGAGTGCTTGCTTCTTGGTGACTTCCTCAAGGATAATAAATTTGAAGGGAAATCAAAACTAAAGAAAACCTCTAGGAGTAAGTAACTCTTGATTCTCATTTACAAGCAGAATTCTAAGGTTGGTTTCATAGTACCTGGACATGCAAAATTAGATTGACCTATATTAACCAGCTATTTTTATTAGTGAAAATGGTCTCAGGCAGTTCATTTCAGATGATTCAACCTAATAACAAGTGCTACACATATGTTCATAGGATAAATGAGCAGGTGATGATAAATGATTAATAGGTAGAGTTCAAACCTTTTGAGAAGAAAAGGTTCCCAGATCACAGCATCATTAAGAGGTAGGAACACCCATCTAACCTGTTTTTTCCCTCTCAAATCATGTAACAAATATGTTTGGTTTCTCCAGTTAAGTTATGAACAAGGCCAATTTAAGATCTGGGCATTGTGTAACAAGTTGCAAAAAAAGGGGAAAGCTAAATGGACAATATGACTGGACTGATAATCAGCTAAAATGTTGAAACTAATATACATATACTTCTCTCCTGATAAATTCTTTCCAAAGTAAAATATTTAAGATTAGAGAAATTGACCAGGTTGTGATGGGATATTAAGCAGAATTCTCTGAAAAGTAAATTCTAAAGATCTTTCCAAAGGAACTCTATAGAAATATTAGGTAACTCAGTAACAGTTCTTGAAGTGTTAGGGCATGTGCTTCTTGGAAGTTATGGAGGGCCACCAGGCCTTACTCTGTCAAGATTGCATCTTGGGACTTCTCACTGTTCGAAGCTCTAAAGACCTGATTTCAGGATAGCACAGAACAAGAAAGACTGACTCACCCAGGGAGCTGCTTTAATTTTTTTAATTTAAAAACTAAAAACATTCATATGGAAAAATAGATGGAGCCAAGAAAGAATGCCCATCTCCACAAAAGACCCTTTCAGTATCACTTTGTATTTGCCTTTATCACAAAGAAGGTAATTAGTGTATGTTTGAAAAGAGCAGTATCTTGCTGCTCTGGTGATTTTTTTTTCATTGATACTGGTCTTAGATATTCTGTGGATATAGGCAGACAAAAAGGTAATAGAAGCAAGAAATAATAAGTCAACAAGACCCAAATTAGAATTACAAGTTTTTTCTCATACTGAAGGTCACAGGGGATATGTACAGCTGGGTCACCATTCAAACTATCTCAATATCTTTAGGAGAGATGTAGCCATAGACACAGGAGTTCTTCAAATTGTTGTAAACATTCCTTTTCCAAGTTGTACTCATAGTGAAGTACAGTGGTATATAAGTAAGTTTGATAATACAGAATTTCTGTGGATCCCCCTTTTCAGCCCTGTCTACAACTTCAGAAAACTCTACACTCCTATACCTCGTGTCTTTCTTGGAGGCCTGAGTAAGTTTTTAATGTTTTTCAATCTGTGGGAGCCTTGGATGCTTTTGCATAGCAGTCTTCGTATTTTACATCTTTGCCCTTGGACTCAAGACCTTACACATTCTTTCAGGTTCATTGCCATAGTTTCCAAACTTGTCCCATTAGTGATAACGGCAGTGTTTCTAGGCACCCATTATGGTCTTTCCAAAGATTTTACTGCACTAATTGTCCAGGCTTTTTTTTTTTTTTTTTTTTTTTGCGGCACCGGGGATTGAACTCACAACCTCGTACCTGTCAGGCAGGCGCATGAGCTGCTGAGCCAAACTTCCAGCCCTGGTTTTTTGAGGCAGGGTCACACTGTGTAGCTCAGGTCGGCCTTGCACTTGCGTTGTAGCCCAAGCCGGCCTCGAACTCACAATGCTCCTCCTACCTCAGCCTCCCGAGTGCTGGGATTAAAGGCGTGCGCCACCACGCCCGGCTTTGTCCAGGCTTCTGCACTGGCCTTGGTAACCATGACCTTGTTCTTTGCAAGGGGTACTACCTTATTCATGTGCATCTGTCTGGCACCACATGGGAGGCCCATTACAGTACTGAAAGGTCACACTCATGTACTTTGAAGTAGAAATATGTGGTTCTTTTAGAAATTTGTATTTTTTGCATCAGAATCTAAATGCATAACCTGAATCCTTTTTTAGTCAACATGAGAGCAGACGACGGTGATCATACTGACAATGAAGCTGCCAGTCATGTTCTTCTCCTTTATTCACTGGCTTTTTCTCTCAAAATGGTTTTCGAAAGGAGCTTTGGAGCTCAGGTTTGTTAAGCAAATAGTCATTATGGCTTCTGAAAGTAGTGGAAGCTGAATTGCCGAAACCCACATCTACAGTAAAGAATTCATCGGATTGTACAGAGGTTCTGGCCGTAACACTTACAAGCCACATAGTCGTGCTAAGCTGGGGCCAACTTCATAAGCCACAAGAATTGAAAAATAGGGTTTAGATAATTCAATGCTAGTTGCATTCTTTGCAGTACAGACACTGAGAAATATATGGCCCTTATACTTCCCAAGATTTGGACCATTGACCATATAGACAGCACCATATTTCACACTTCCTAAAGGATATGTTGAAATGTTTTCTGTAGATTCAGGGATATTTGCACTAGGTTTCTCTCTGTCCATGTCTTGAACTTCTTAAACACTTGACCAGTGCATGTACATCTGTTAACGTACGTTGTCTGACTTCACATTTCACATTAAGAACCACTTACTGTCAACAATAATAAACATTTCTGCAGATTTGAGAAACTATATATATATATATAATACATTTTGTCTTAGTTAGTTTTGTCTGCTGTATATATATTTTATACATTTTGTCTTAGTTAGTTTTCTCATTGCTGAGACAAAGTACCCAACACCCAAAGTTAAAGGAGGAAGTCTTTACTGTAGCTCACAGAGGTTTCAGTTCATAGTTGACTGGGTCCAAGGCAGGGTGGCATGCAGAGGGGCATCACAGAGCAGAAGCAGTTCATGCCAGGCAGAAGGCAACAGAGCAGTGAAGTAGAGAAGCAGCAAGTGACAACAGCAGCCTTCTTTTTGTAGTTTATGTTCTATATAGGCTACCTGTCCTTAAGGGTAGGGCACCCTTAATCCTAGCATCACACTATGAATCAGTATCAGCATCATATCCTTAATCCCAGCATTACACATTCTAGATCCAGCCTCCTCTGAAAACTCCACCTATGACTGTATGAGGCTTTAGGGGAACTTCTAGATACAAGCCAAGACAGTTCTGTCCTGCTCTGATATGCTGAAGTTCTTAAGAGTTCCCCTGTTCATCTCCACTGACTGCACAGGATTGCCTGATTTCACAGATGTTATATACCATATATAAAACACATACTCAGAGTTACTAAGGTATATATAGGCTTGATGCCAAAGATAATGTCATTGTCCAAGGACTACGTGTATGACTTCATAAGCATATAGTGGCCAACCTTCTTAGGAAGTTCTGGCTAGCTGCTTCCCAGGGCACAGGGTTGATAGGTGGCTAAAAATCGTTTTTCAGGGCCTCAGCAGGCTGAGCTTCAGGTAATGGACTGCCCAGCTGTTTCTTTCAACTGTAAGAGGATAGATGAGGCTACCCAGTTACTTTCCAGGACCCTTCCTTGGGCCAGTTAGGATAGTGTGCTCAGCTGCCTCCTGCGGTTTTGGGTAGGTGGGACTGCTATTCTGCTTTCCTGAGCCAGTGTTGACCAAGCTACTCAGGATAGGTTTCCTGGCTATCTTCTGTGAGGTGGGGATGCATGAGTAGAACGGCCCAGCTGCTTTGGGGGTAATGGAACAGTATTAAGGGTCACCTGGCTGGGCCAGGAATGGATAGGCAGAGCCACCTGGATGTTTCCAGTGCAAGAAGAGGGTAGACGATACCACTTAACTGTTCTCTTGGGTCCCTTGCAGATGAACCACTCAGGGTACACTATCAGGTGCTGCCTGGGCCCACAGAAGAGTAGGTAGGACTACTTGGCTGTTTGTAGGGCAAGATAGTGGAGCTACCAAGGGCAGCTATTTGGCTGCTTCACATGACCCAGGAAATGGTAGGTTTTAAGATAGTCTTCATGCAGGGTGCAGAAAGAAACAGTATAGGCTGTACTCTTTCTCCAGAACAATGCAGTGACATGGTGACTAGGCAGCTCCACGGCGTGGGCTCAGCCTGCCAGGACTGCAGGTTTCTCCAACAGTGAATACCTCAGGTGTCTATAGCATGAGTGAGGACTGCCAGCTGCCTCCTGCTTACCCTTTCCCTGCCAAGCCATGTAACCCTTGGTAAAGGACTGACCTTAAGAGGCAGAATAATAGATGTTGTGTGTTTAGTTCCCTTCTTTTTAAGGACATCTTGCATCTACATCCTCTGCAGTATCTCTGCCACATCCCCACTGCATTCTGATGCTCATCTTCAAACTCTCTAGTGAAATAGCTGTTGTGCTGTACTGTATTTTGTTTTGTTTTGTTTCAGGGTTGTGATATGTTGCCCAGGCTGGCTTTAATTTCCTGCACTCAAGTGTTTTTTCTGCCTCTGTCCCCTGAGTAGATGGGACTATAGGCATTTACCACCATACCTAATTTCCTTATTTTGTTCCTTTGTTAGTGAAGGAAGCACACCAGGCTTCTGGAATGTTTTTAGAGTCTCTCCATATTCATGTGGAAGGCTGCAAGCATTTAACATATGAACCATCCCTCCTGACATAGTTAGTTGTCCAACCTATGATTTTCCTCATGAAGCTTTCTTCCTCTTGTCCACTTCATTGGTCTTCCTGGCTTACCAATTATTCTAGAAACACTTGGTTCTAGAATATGACAACTGGCCCCAAGGTGCTATGAGACTGGAAAAAAAAGATAGATAGCTCCAGGATTTGACAGAGTACAATTTATCAGGGATTTACTGATAAAATCATGGTCCCAGGCAGCAACAAGAACAGCGGATTGCCACAATTTGTGTCAGAACTAAAGGAGGCTTATATAGTGGTCAAAATAAAAGTTACTTAACCCAAACTGGAATGCACCTCATTTATCTCAAAGTAAAATCAAAGATGTCAGCACATTCCTAATGCTGATTGTGCCAGAGTCCAGTCATAAAGCTCCACATACTACTCTACTGCTTTTACTTATAGTATGCTGGGGAACTATACAGGGAAAACCAACCACGTTTCTTAGGCTTCGTCATGGGCATCACACTTCACAGAGATTGCATTAAGGAAATACGAAGACATGACATAGATATGGTAATGATCACTTCCTAAAACCTAGTGGCAAATAGCATATTAATTAGTAAAGCAATGAAGGTAATTCCACTTAAAGTCTGTTTCCTTGCATTTCTGTGCTCATCAATTTGAATTCTACTCCCAGCAGATTTTCTTCAGCATAAGATTTTGTCCTGGAAGTCATTTCAAAAGCTCACAGGCATCAGATTTCTCTGGCTCTCTTCTACCTTACAGTGGACTTCTTGCATTCTCTCAGGAAAAAAGTGTCAAAAACTCTCCCCAATTTCAGGTGGTTTTTGTTTTGTTTTGCTTTGTTTTTAATTGGTTCACGTGCTTTCCAGTATTTGTTGGCTATTTAGGGATTCTCCTATTAAGTCCAATAGGCGTTCCATTGTTAGTCTCTACTCTCTTCCTTATAAATATTAATGTTACTCAGACTTTGGAACAGCCTGTAGTTTGTCTTTACCCTTTCATATTTTGAAGTTTGTGGGATGCTCATCACCGTTTTTTGTTTTAGTTGTTGTTTATAGGTTTTGATTTTACTATTCTGGTTTTTGTCTTTTTATGGGAGTAGTATAAGGAGTTTATAAAAACCGCTGCCACTGCCACCTTCTCCCCAATCCCCCTCCCTTTTTCATATTCAAATCTTTGGCCTTGATATTAAAAGAGTAGAGGACTGGGCATGATGGTACACGCTTGTAATCCCAGCACTTGGAAGGCTGAGGCAGGAGAATAACTGTGAGTTCAAATCCAGCCTGTGTTACATAGTGAGTTCAAGGTCAGCCTGAACTCCATAGCGAGACCCTTTCTCAAAAAAACCTAAATAAATGAATAAAACACTGTGTCCTATGATAAATTTTTACCCATGAATTGTTTGTGATATAAGACCTTAACAAAAACATTTTAAATTGAAGATTAATGGAAATTCCCTACTCTATATTTAGAAATATTTATTCCATAATAGAGACCTGGCAAGTTAGCCAAGCATGAAGTCCTTTTGCATAAATGACAGTGTCTTTTCCCCAATATCTTGATGGTGCTTTATTTGTATTACATCAAATACAGTGTTGATAATTCATAAGATCCCACTAAATCACTTCCTCTGAAGAGCTTATATATAATATAAACTTATCTCCAGGATATAAGGTTTTTCTTTAAAAACACTACGTGTATATATATTTACATATGTAAAACAAAACTGTATATTTTCTACCTAGAAGAAAGTCTAGAAATACACTAAACTAAAAATGATTCCAAGTGTGGAGATTGGGGAAGGTTTTTTTTGAGGGGGGAGATTTTTTTTTCTTTTCTTTTCTTTTCTTTTTTTTTTTTTGTCTTTTTGAGGCAGGGTCTTGCTATGCAGTTCAAGTTAGCCTTGGGCTCACTTTGTAGCGCAGGTTGGTCTTGAACTTGCAACAATCCTCCTGCCTCAGCCTCCTGAGTGCTGGGATTATAGGAGTGCACCACCATGCCCATCTGGGGAGGAGGTTTGAGATTAGAATAGTTATAAAAGGGGTCTTACTCTAATATTTAATATTATTAACATTTAATACAATATATAACATATGCTATTAAATTTACCCTTTTAATATGCATGATCCAAGCTGGGCATGGTGGCGCACGCCTTTAATCCCAGCACTTGGGAGGCTGAGGTAGGCGGAGCGTTGTGAGTTCGAGGCCGGCTTGGGCTACAACGCTGCGCAAGGCCGGCCTGAGCTACATAGTGCGACCCTGCCTCAAAAAACCAGGGCTGGGAGTTTGGCTCAGTGGCTTAAGCGCCTGCCCTGGCAGACGCGAGGCTATGAGTTCGATCCCCGGTGCCGCAAAAAAAAAAAAAAAAAAAAAAAAAAATGCATGATCCAGTGGTCTGCCAACTGTGCAACCATCACCATAATCTAAATTTTAGCATTTCTATCACTCAGGAAAGAAACATGTGCTGATTAGCAGTTAATCCTCATTGTCCCCATTAGCTTCTCACATCCTAGTCCTAGGTAGTCAGTAATCTTTCACTACTATGGATTTGCCTATTCTGTATACTTAGTATAGATGTAACCATACTATATGTGACCTTTTATGACTTTTAGCATAATGTTACAAAGTTCATTCATATTATACCATAAATCAGTACATCATTATTTTTATTGATAATGAACCATTGTATGACTATTTCATATTTTATGTATTCATTCATCAGTCGTTGAACATTTGAATTCTTTTTGTGTAAGGCTGATATGAACACTCATACAAATTTTTGTATGGATATATACTTTCATATTTCTAGGCTACATAATGTGTATATGAGTGGTATTACAAAGTCATATAGTAACTAGGTTTATTTAGCATCTTGAGAAACTACCAAACTTTTTCTCAGAGTAGCTGCACTATTTTGCATTCTCACCAACAGTGTATGTGGCTTCCATTTTCTCCATATCCAGAAGCTCTGCTTTTTATTTTTTGCAATTGTTGTTACACATAAATAAAAAGCATATAAAGCTGTGCTTTTTATCTTTTGCAACTGTTATTGCATATAAATAAAAAGCATATAAATATTTCTTGAATGTAAATATTTAAATGAATAATGCAGAAATGAACAGATGAACTGAAGTCAGATTTGTTTCTTAGTAGCAAGTCCCAGTGAAAATAAATTGCTTATTTTAACCATTGTTTTCTCAATTTTAATCGTAAGTTGCTCCAGAGCAGATCACATCCCTTGGATTTATGTTATATATCTAATAAACTGACTATTATTTGGTCTTATGAACTTAAATTGTTCTATTATTGTTTGAACTTCAAAGTTAGTCTGAAACATATCACCACTAAATAGATATACATAATTTTATTATGCTTTCACGGAGATTTATATAATTTTAATATGCATTCAAAGATAGATTATAAATTCCTTGGGTTTAGGAAACGTGTCTTATAATTTCTCTGTAATACCAGATGTAATTGTAGGTATGTGCTGATAAGTGTTTGACATGTGGTAGTTTTTTTTTAAAGCCCGAATTTATATCATTTGCCTGTTTCTGTGGCATAAACACTCCCACCACCATGTCCAATTTTCATCCACCAGTGTGATGTCAGTGAACACAGAATTGGTAAGATTTGACACAATCTGCTCTCACAAGTAGATATTAACTGGTTCTAGCACATCACTAATACCAGAAAGAAAACTGGCTGTGATATCAAATGACCTAAAATTCCAGTTCTGACTCTACTGCTTATTAGGTGCATGGCATTATCCAAGACAACAATGAAGAACAAACAAACAAAAATAACCTCTCTTTTCTGAGTCTCATATCTAAAACAGAGATATTTACCACTTAACAGGTGTGTTATTAGTAAGAAAAGACATATGGAAATACCTGTCCTTGCCATCTGAAGGATGGTTAGGCATGCAGAGCTGAGGTTACAAATTGAGTCATTGGGCTGGGGATTTAGCTTAGTGACCTAAGTGCCTGCCTGGCAGGCATGAGTTTGTGAGTTTGATCCCAGTACCCCCTCCCCCCCAAAAAAAGGACAAGAAATTCAGTCAGTATCTTTTTTGGTCATCAAGCTCTAGGCAAAACTGTATCTTCTGAGGCTAACTCAGCACTTTACTTCCCTTCTCTGAAGATTCTTTTTCTGCCTAATCTACTAGATCCTCTTTCTTGAATAACTTCTGACTTTCCTTTGCATGTGATATTCATTTAGGAAAATAAGTATTGGAAGAAGACAGTTTGATCCAATTAAATATAGATGGAATCTTTATAAATCATGAGCTAGAACAGTCCTTATTTTGGAAGTAAACCCTGATTAGACTAAGAAGATGTTAAAACCGGGTGTGGTGGCACATGCATGTAACCCCAGCACTTGGAAGGCTGAGGTAAGAGGATTGTTGCAAGTTCCAGACCAGCCTGGGCTACAAAGTAAGCTCAAGGACAGCCCAAACTGCATAGTGAGACTGTCTCAAAAAGATGCCCTCCCTCAAAAAAAAAAAAAAAACTTTTTTCAAATAAATATAACACTTAGTTTTCAGTGTGTGCAGAATTACATCCATCTGAGGTTACTCTGTGATCTAGATTTGAGGAAAACCTTATTTTTCCTTCAACTGAGCCCCAGACAAAGAGTATGGTTTGACTCCAGCCTACAAAAACATTCCCCAAAACACTCAGTGAAACCAAAGAAGACATCAGGTCAGGGCCAAGAAGAGATGGCTGATGGAGGGGGTGCACATGACCTCTGGACTTCAGGAACATTAATACCTGCCGCATCTGAAGATGTTCTTTCCACACTATGTTTCCTTTGTTGCCTTAAAATCTGGAGAAACATCTACAGTTTGGATGTGGGTGTGCTTTGGGCAACTGAGAAAAGTGCATTCATCTTCACTGGCGTGAGGCAGCAGAAAGCACAAAAGTAGCCCAGAGAAGAAGTAGGAAAAGAGTGGCAAGAATTCACCATCAGGGCTGTGGGGGAGCACCTGTCTGGGTCCCAAGAATTTAGCAGCACAGATTACTGGAATACATAAGTATTCTTCCCTGTAGCAGTCTATCTGACTGAGCGTCAGTGTTCTTTAACTGAGGTTTGGGGTTTTATAAACATTTTACAACTTCATGGTTTATAAAATCAACAATATTGCATCCAAGCAAGATTTCACTCACACACTGTATGTGTTAGCAAGAAGCACCCTTCTCAGAGCACAGTGTTGCCCCATTAGTTTTTTTCAGGAAGGGTCCCACTATATTACTCTTTTGCCCAGGCTGACCTGGAAATCCTGAGCTCAACCCATCCTGCTGCCTCAGCCTCCTGAGTATATGAAACTACAAAGCACATGGCATCATATCCAGCTTGTCCAGTTTTTCAAAGTTTGCTTTGGTTAATTCATTCCCTTAATCAGCATTTATTGAGCACCTACAGTAAGTTGGACCCACAGAACCAAATGATGGTACCGAATTGCCACTCTGGTATCAGGTTTAGTAGGAGGAAAGACACTTTAATCCATAATGACTACACAATGTGGTAGGTTCTTGAAAGAGGTCAATGTGCTCTTTGTCAGCCTTTTCTGTTTCAGTTGTCACTAAGAAGCCATGTTCTAGGCTAGTGATGGCACACCTTGGACACCGAGTACCAAGCTGCAACCCCAAACCCACTTATTTACCACAAAGTGCCAGCACTGCAATTAAACCCAAATACTGAAGTTTTAGTTTAGAAAAAAATGACTCATACATTAACATCTTTTGTTTTAAAAAACATGATAACTTATATACCATAGGTTTGCCAACACTGTTTTAGGCAATTAAAGCCATATCAAATGTCTTCCCCTTACTTTTTGCTGAAGGAAAAGTCTCAAGTGGAAGGGAGATCATAACTTCAGTCATACTTGGGGAGGAATGCTGGTTATACCACTTACTGTCTATCTTGAGAACACACTCTTTGATCTCTGTTTTCTCATGTACGAGATGGAAGTTTCATTGGGAAATTGAGAAGTTTTGTTTTTTGCAGTAGTGGATGTCAAACACAGGCTTCAGTTATGGTAGGCAAGAGCTCTACCACTGAGCTATATTCCGCAGCCCTGAAAATGGTTAGCACGATGTGTAACACAGAATAAATAATGTTAATATTATGTTTGCATCATGCCCTTTTCCCTGAGAAGTAACTACTACATCTATAACTCTGTTACTTGTGCTGGAAAGGTTCCTTCTGAGTGTCAGTCAACAAGTTATTAATTTAAATTTCATACATGCATTCAGTACTTTGGTAGACCCCTATACTACTATAAAATTAGATAAACCCAGTTCCTAACGCTAGATGATGTTCGTTGACCAGGAGATATAGGAGGAGTATGAAATTCATCAGTGGACAACTAGCAAAAAAGAGGGCTATGAAGGCTTCTGTGAAAGAAAAACTTTCAGGTAAAATGGAATATGAATGTAGAAAGCACCTAGAAATACTGGGAAGTAGTGACTTGAATATATATGTTACATATCTATTTGGAAAGGTGGATGCCTTCAGTGCTGCCTTCTCAACTCAGGAGCAATTAGGGTCCTATTCCTTATCAGATGCACACCTCCTACATGGCTGCAAAACAAAATGGACTCAATAATTGCACACTACAGAGAAGCTTAAAACTTGAATACAGTTTTATTTTTGGATTTAAAAATTCCTCACTCGAATGCACACTTAATAGGCCAAATTAAAACAGTCACATGAACACTTGTCCTTACAAAATAGGTTATTGTCTTAAGAAATGAAAATCTCATAGATAGTAATAAATTCAGGAACAAATACTACTACATGTCAGACAGTTTACATGGAAGATAGCATGCCCTGAAAAACAGTTTCAGGTGACTGAAAAAAATAGGCCCAAAGACACAAGGACATTAATGTCCAAATATGCATGTAATAAGTTTAAATGAAATGTGAAAAAACAAAAAGTGGCATTTAACAGGTAAACAAGAACTTACTTAAATGAGTAATAAACATGGAGGAATAACTGCTCCTGCAATAGTATATTTTTAGACCATAGAGTCTGTCAGAGCCATTGAAGCTATCAGTTCCCATTTAACTTTGGCTTCCCTGAGCTGCTCATTCCTAGTCATTACTTGAGGAGTTTGATGTATTTGGCTTTGCCCTTCCACCACTTATCACTCTAATCGTCCTCCTCTTCTTCCTCTTCCTCCTCCTCCTCCTCCTCCTCCTCTTCTTCCTCTTCCTCTTCTTCCTCCTCTTCTGGTGGTGCCTCTTCTGGTGGGGCCTCTGCTGGTGGGGCCTCTCCTGGTGGAGCCGCTTCTGGTGGAGCTTTTGCTGGTTCAGCAGCAGCTTTACGACAGCAGGCACAAATAATTAGAAGAAATAATAGTGCTCCCAAAAGTATAAGGCCAATTAATAGTAAGTTTACATCTGATTGTTCTTCTTCCTCCTCAACTACTGGAGGAGGGGCAGTAGCTGGCTTACCAGGGGGACCACTGTCCACACTACCCCCATTTCCTTCTGATTTGCAGTCAGGGGGAGCAAAACCAGATTCGCAGTGGCAGTGCCCTATATTGTTGCAAACTCCATTCTCATTACACATTTCAACTGAACTGCAGTTAGGATCTGCAAGTTTGAAAACAGCACATTGGGAGTTCACACATGATTTGCCTGAAGCACAAGGTGTGCCTGATGGCACATCTCCTTCCCTGGAGGACTCGGCATTCCCAAAGTTACCCATGCTCCAGCACCAGTCATCTTTATGAGGGACCTGCATCACTGCTTGTAGAAGTTTGATTGGAGGCAATGTAGAAATACCTGTACATAAGAGTTTTCCACACCTTGCATTACCACGTGAACACTTAACATAGGTGGCTGGACTACCCGATTCACCACAGTTTCCAAATGCATTCCCTTGGCCATTCACTGTAGTGTAACATGCTTCTGGGGCAGACTTGGAACCAAACCCAAAATAGTTTGAGCACTGAATACTAGGGTCTGTGCACCCATTACTCACACAGAAGTATCCCTCATGACATGGTGTACCATCTTGCTTATATCTGTCTATAGGGCATCTTCCAGAATTACCAGTGCAGTACTCAGG
>RJWM01022390.1:0-33766 GCA_004363535.1 Dasyprocta punctata | reverse complement strand
GATTGTGGGGTGAGGCCCTGAGAAGGGATCAGAGAGCAACAGTCACCACAGTGACCACCCACAGAGCGTCTGCACTACGTGAATACAGGGCATGCCTCAGCCAGCTAAATCCTAAGGGTCCCCGAGAATCCCGGAGAAAGGTGGCACCACCATCATCTCCCTCAAACACCAAGCTGTCCTGGAAGAATTGAGTGAGCATAGATGCCCAGAGCAGCCTCGAAGGTACCACGACTGGGGAGTGTTTGGGGGACTGTCACAGCGCATCCTCCGAGGCCACCTGCTTCATCACCAAAGTCATGGTCTTTTACCTCCAGTGTTCGGGACCACGAACACTCCCCAGCATTAGTTTAGAGGGTCCCCAAACGCCAAAGCCACTCCCCAAACATCCTGATGTCCCCCAACCTCCATAACAACAGTTCTGATGTTGCTCTCCCTTCTCAAGACCAGGGTAGGGGCAGAAAGAGCCCTGCTTTGGGGTCCCAGGACCCGAGTTCTAGCTTCTGCTTTACCACCAATTAACTGAGTGCCTGGAGCAAGTTGCTTCAAGTCCAGAGCTTCTGTGTTTTTCCTCTGTAAAATCCGTCTGAGGAAGGGAGTCATCCATCTCTTGCCACTTTGATGACAATTCAATGAGCTATTGCTGCAAAGTGTTTTGGCTCAAAACTGGTGAAATGAGAAGCGCTTGATACAAAATAGTCACTGCTCCACTACTACGGCTAGCATCGTGGCTAGTTCTCCCTCATCCCACGGAGACAGCAGAGGGAGGAAGAAAGTCCTCTCTCTGTCTCTCTTTCTCCGTCTCCATCTCTCTGTCTCTCAGTCTCTCCCTGTCTCTGTATCTGTTCTTCTGTGTCTCTGCCAATTTCTCTATGCCTCTTTTTCTCTGCGTGTGTCTGATTTCCATCTGACTCTCTCTGCCCACAGTCCCTGTATCGCTTTCTCTGATACACACACACACACACACACACACACACACACAGCCCTGTCTTCTCGGATCCTTGGCATAAGAACTACACAACCACTGCACATGGACATGGACAGAATCGGGGTAATGGAGCTTTCAGCCCCCTCTCCCCAGACCCAGGCCACCTCTGCCTTCCGTGGGCACGGTCAGCCTCGGCGCTGACCCAGTATCTCGGGCTGTGCCTTCCCTACCGACCCCCTTCCCGTCAATCACAGAACGGCTGAGCTCTAGGGTGGCGGTGCTCTGCCTGGCACCCCTAGTGACCCCGACTCCCTCCTGACACCGACAGGCGCAGTTCCCACTCTGTTTGGAGCAGGTGAACTGCCAGCCCAGTGGAGGAGCAGCTTCCTTCCCCTGGCTTCCTGATTTTCCCCAGTTGCCATGGTAATTGAGAGAGCAGTGTTCTGAGACCAACACCACTGAAACCCAGTGCTCAACTTTGAAACGGTTCAGGCAGGGGAAAGCTGTGTCCAGGATGGGAAGGGATGGAGCTCTGAGGTCTCAGTTCCAGCCTTACCTTCCTGGGACACTCATCCAGCCTTTTATGTCCTTCTCACCATCAGTATCATCTCAAGTTAGTCTTTCTTGAGCACTTACTATACGCCAGGCATCGTGCCAAGAGCTTCACATCGTGTGTATCCTCACATCCACCCCAGGCTCATTTCACCACCCTGGAAACTGACCCAGAATCCTGGGGCACAGTCAGCAAGTCGCAGGGCCCCGGAGCTGATAGAATTTTCTCAGGTCTTCCTCCCAGTGAGTTGAAGACAGCACAGACACACACACACACACACACACACACACACACACACATGAGCGCATTGGCTTTTTCTTTCTTCCTTCCTCCACCTCCTCATCCCTCATACCCCTCTTCCTGCCCCCCAAGTCACACCCCTTTCTCCCTTGCTTGATGTGCAAGACACTCTGAAAAGCATCTATTAGTGACAAAGCGGGGTGGTTTTCCTCTTTGCCTCTGCTTCTCCGCGCAACTCGGCGCCTGAGTGGGCTTGCCGTCTTGCCAAGCCAAGGCTGGGGAGGAGGAAAGATCAAGCCACTTGGAGCCAGGTGCCAAGCGTGTGTGTCTGCGTGTATGTGTGCGTGTGTGTGTGCGCGTGCGTGCGTGTGTGTGTGTGTGTGTGTGTGTGTGTGTGTGAATCTTGCTCTCTTCCCTGGAGTCCCTCCACCCCCTGCTTCCCCAAGAGTGTGTGAGCAACAGTGACAGTGAAATGCAAAATCCTTTGCAATCTGCCCAGGAAAAGACAGCTTTCGAGACGGGTTTATATGGTTACCCATATGTTAGGGCCCCTAAGAAAGGAAGAGAAGCTTGAGTTCTCTGCAGCTGCCCCTCCCTCTGCCCAGCTTGGGGCCTCTCCCCGTGTGCTGGCCTCTCAAGCCACAGGTGGACAAGGCCCCTCCATCCTCACCCCTCCCCAGATGCTTGGCCTGAGCTCTGCTCCTGAAAATACCAACTGGGCAACATTTCCAGAACCTGCTGACTCTCTGTCTGCCAGCCTAAGGGCCAAGGCCAGAACCCAGGCTGCTCCCCTTGACACAACTACACACACACACACACACATGCACATGTACACGCGGAGGGCTACCAGCTCTGCCCAGCATGGGGACTGGGCCTTCTGCCGTCCCACTAAAGAATATTGTCCCAACACCCATGTTGACAGAAATAACCATCGCTGCCTCCCGAGAGATTCTGTGACCAAAGGGAGCCACCCTCCCCGGAGTGGCTACTACATTCAGCCCCCTCCAGCCTCCCAGAAATTGTCGTTGTGTGCGTGCGTGTTTCCTGATAGGGAAAAAAAATGGAAATTAGGTTATATAAAAGATGTATGCTTTGGAGCCCTGAGCGGTTCTTTTAATGAGGGTTGCGACGTCTCCCTCCCCACACCCATAAACCAGCCGGTTGGGACGTCACCGCTAATTCGTTTCAGCGATGATAGGATAAAGGAGGGACATTAAAAAATAAATTCCCCCTCACGACCCTCGGCGAGCTCGCGGATCGGTCCCTGCATATTTACGCCGCGATTCCAGCCGCCGGGCGAGGAGCCACTTAGCGCCGCGGCTCCTCCGAGGGGCGGCGGCGGCAGAGCGGACCGGGTGAGCCCGGGTGCGCGCGGGGCGCGGGGCACTGAGCGAGGGAAGCCCGCAGCCCGTGTCCCGAACTTAGGCTCTCCGGGGCGGACGGAGGGAGGGCAAGAGGGAGGGGACAAGAGAGGGTGGGGGCCGGGCGAGGGGGTGGGGAGCGATCTGGGAGGCACAAATCGGAGAGGCAAGGGAGGGAGGCGCACGGCTCCTACCCGGAGGTGAGCGGCTGCGCCGGGCGCCCTCCAGCCGCGCGCTGCGGCCGAGCGACCCGGAGGCTTCGGAACCGCGAGCGCGGCGGCGGCGGCGGCGGCGGCGGCGGGCGGCCGGGAGGAGAGGAGAGGCGGGAGCAGGAGTAGGAGGCGGGCGGGCGGGCGCGCTGCGCGCAGAGCAGCCTCGGCGCCGCCGGGCTCGGCCGCAGGTGAGTTTAGGGGCCCGGCGTCCCGCGCCCCTTCGTGGTCCCCCTGGTGCTCTCCGTTCCCGCGCGAGCCCACCCCATGCGCGCGGGAGCCGCGGGCTTTGCCGCGCGTTCCAACTTGGTCCGGGTGGCCTCGTTCTCCTCCCAGCGGGCGTCCCCACGCCGGGTCCCAGGTCCCAGGGTGGACACGCCAACTTTGCAGGGACCCCGGTAGCTCCCCAGCCGCGCGCCCGGCTCCGCGCTGCGCCTGCGGTAATGGCGGACTGTGGGGCACCGCGCGCTCCCCGGTGGCGGCCGGGACTGGGGACGCAGGTGCCCGGGGACCGCTGCACCTGCCCGTGCCTAACTTTCGCCTGCTTCCTCCCGGCCCAGCTCTCCGACCGTGTCTCCGTCGCGACCCGCGGTAATGGCGGCCTCTGGCACTGCCAGTCGCCCGGGGGGCCGATGGCCGGGAGGGGTCTGCCCACGGGGATCGCGGCTCCGTCTGGCTTCTAACTTTGCCAGGATCCGCCTGGCGCTCCCGCGGCCCTGGGGGGTGGCCCGCACCTCTTACTTCTGCCCGGGCGGGATCGAGGTGCAAGAGCGCCGACTCCCAGAACCTGGGAAAGTTGTGTCGCTCCAGCGAAGGAGCTGCGGCGGCTCCCGGCGCGTCCCCAGAGCGGGCGAGGGGCGCGCTCCGCCGCGCATCGGGCCCCGCAACGCATCGCGCGCTTTACATTTGTTTCCAGGTGGCGACGACGGCTCGGAACGGGGTCCCCGAGAGCCCCAACTTCCGGGGCCCCACGAGGGTCCTTGGGTAGGAGGGTCCCAAAGGGCTCTTGGGACTGCAAAGGATTGGGTGTAAGACTCTCGCGCCCACCTCCGGGGCACAGTCGCGCCAGGGCCGCAGCTCTCAGCGCCCCAGGGACCGCTCTGTCTGGGGCTGCCACCCAGAGAGGTGGAGGCAGCATAGCGGGAGTTGGAATCTTTCCAGTGGTTCCCGTGGGTTCCAATCCTAGAGATACCTTTTACTTGCTGTGCGACCGTAGGTAAGTCCCTTCTCCTCTCTAAGTCTCAGAATTCTATATAAAATGAGGAAACAATACCTTTCTCCTGGGACTATCGTGGGGACCATTAAAACCCCCTAAGTGTAAATAGGACTTGCGCCGGATACGCTGGAAATGTGGCGGAGGTTTTATTGTAGCCTCCTGGGTTGGATCTGGGGACTCCCACGTCGCAGGTTTCTAGTGGAATCGGGGTTGCCCCTGAGGGCAGCAAAGGCCAAGCCCACCTCCTTGCTGACAGGAGCAGCCGCAGCATCGGGTTCTTTCTGGCAGACAAGGCCCCCCTCCTCTCCCAAAGTGCTGCGCAAACCCGGAGCTCAGGCTTGGGAAGGCGCACTAGCTGCCACCACACAAGGGGTGAAGGGCTGAGGGAGTGGTCCCCAAGGCTCCCCGGGGGGAGGGTGCTGTGTAGCCAGGCTAATGTGCCCAGGGCTCTGCGTGGGGCCCCTGACAGCCCAGGACAGAAGAGAGCTAACGGCCCCCCTGAAGCCTCTCCCCCAGAGAAATGTGAGGAAACTCTCCGCTTTCCCTTTCTTCTCTCACTGGGATCGGGAGCAATGCATCCGCATCCGGTATGGAAAGACACCAGAAAACACTGGCGCAGCTCTCGGGGGAATCAGTTTTCTACCACTGGATTTTTGGTTTTGGTTTTGATGTTTGTGTTTTTGTTGTTGTTGTTGCTGTTTGCTTTGTTTTGTTTTGGTTTGGGTTTTGCTTTGTTTTAACCTTGGGTCTGTGCCAGAAGCAGGGCCGAGGGGGTCAGGCCCATTTTTTGCCCTCAAGTGTCGGAGCAGACAGGTCTGAGAAGACTCGGTAGGTCCTGGAAGGGAGGCACCCTACCCTAAGTCAACGGACCCAGCCCCTTTCTCATGGCCCAGATTCTGACTCCTTGAACCACCTGCCCATAAGTCACCTAGCTGGTAAATTGCACTACTGGAGGCCTCACCCCTGGTTTTGAGCTTGGTAACCTGGAGTATTTTGCGTACATAAGCAGTCTGACACATGCCCTCTGCTTCAGCACGCACAGCCTTGTTCCAGTGTATCTTTTCAGCCTGAGCTACCCTAACTGCATCTCCAGAAGTTGGGGTTGAGGGGCGGGGAGTCCAAGACCATGCAGAGAAAGAGCAAGCAGCATAGTGGGAAGACCTGTTGAAGACCTCTGAGACCAAATTTCATTTCCTCCATGGTGATGTGACCTCTAAGTGGTCCCTTAACCTCCCTGAGCTTCAGTTCCATTACCTGTAAAATAAAAGGGGTAACTCTCACAAGTGAGGGTTTTATAAAAACATCTATAAAAGGAGCTCTGAAAACAATGGTTTTAAAGCAAGACTGGTGATTGTCAGCAAGGAAAGGTACCCCAGGGGGAAATCTCCAATACTGTGGACACGGCCTGCATACCAGTCTCTTCATGTTCCCCAAATGGCCAAAGTTGGCCCCAAAGGGTCTGTTTTCCATAGGCAAGGACGTTTGGGGAAGACTGAGTGGATGGGAGTAAAGGGGTGGGTGGATGTGGGGATGTGGGGGGGTCTCTGTGCTTTGAGGTGCTGTCCAAGGTACCATGAGGACAGTTGTTCAAAAACTCTCTGCTGGTGGGGTGCTGAATTCCCAGAACCACCGGGAATCTCTTCAGCTGGGTATTAGGAGCATGAGCAAATTTGGTTGTGCTGCCTTCTCGGGTGTGTGGTTTGGGATGTCTTATGTCTTGCCTGTCTGTCACTCAGATTCTGTAGGTCTGAGCAGGGCTGGTTGAGTCTTGGAATGTGGTTAAGAGCCACAGGCAACAATCTGTACTCATTAGAACTGGGGCTCTTCCTATTAGAAACTGGAATGTGCAGGAGTTGAGTTTGGCATATCAGGGCCAATTATCATCTGGGCTGTTTGCACAAAGGGGCAGGTGTGGTTGTGCAGTTAGCAACCCCAACATTGTTTGTGTCATGGACCAGTGTGTGGTTGTATGGTTAGCAACTCCAACATTGTGAAGGCTATAGATATGACCGTTTCCCTTGTTGAATATGTGATAGCATTTGACATCATCTGATCTGGTAAATGGCAAGCATCAGTCCAGCGGGTCATCAGCATCAGAATCTACCAAGGTGCTAGTTAGAAAGAGAGACACCCAGACCCCATCCTCCATCTGTAGAATCAGCATCCCTAGGGATAGACCCAAAGTATCTGCATTTTCAACAGAACTACTCCAGGATTTCCTAATGCCTTCAGTTCTTATCCATCCCCCTTATCCTTCAGATAAGGAAACTGAGGCCCAGCAAATGCATGTGCATTGATGAAAGCCATGCGAACAACAGAGAAAGCTGGAATAGATCCTCCGTGTTTTGACTCTTTGTCCAAGGCTCACTGGTGGTAGTTTCCTGTTTGCTTGACAACAAAGAAGTTCCAGAGATTCAGAACTTAAAGGAAATTTTAATTCTATCTTGGATTGTCATTATAAGTTGGTAAATGACTAAATTATTCCCCCCACCTTGACCTTGCTAGTTTCAGCCCTGCTTTTCCAGCTAATGTTGGGCGTTTACTCCACTGGTTAATCCTTCAGAGAGAAAACTCCTTTTAAAAGTGACCTATCAGGTGTAACCTCAAAAATCAAGTAATTGCAGGAGCTAATAAGCCCTGTTTAACTATCACCGATTTCACCAAAGCCCTTGGTTGGAGCTCATTTCTGCAGCCCGTGCAGCCCCTACCCAGCCTTTGCAAGTCGTGTGTATGTCATTGCTTACACTCCAGTTCCCAAGGAAGGAATGTTGTGAGTTGCTTCCTGCCATGCTGGGAAATTGAGCTCACTTGAATCTATTCAACAAAAATGATGTATCAACAGAAAACGTCCCTAAGTCCCCAATATGAGCTTCATTAACAGGGTACAGCAGGCATGGATCTTGGCATAATTGCATTTAGTAAATGATAAGCCTGGGAGGAGCACAGTTATCATGGGTGATTCTGCAGCAGACATCAGCACACCTGTCACATGTGGAAGGAGGAGTGTTAAGTGGCAGATCCAGGGGCAGGGGCCTGGGTCAGTGTGGTGTGAGCCCCACTCTGATGAAGCTGCAGTATGATTAAGTAGGAACACCAAAGAAGCCCTGGGCAGGCAGGAAGTTTCTGCAGCAGAGGAAGAGGTGACATGCTGTTGCTGGCCCCAAGAGCAACAGGGCAGCTGTGGGATTCAGGGGAGCTGGTAGCCTGACCTGTACCACTGTCTCAGCAATGAGATCCCCAGGACCATGCTGCCTGTGGCAGCGAGGCTGAAAGGCAGAGCATCGCATTAAAATCAAAAGTGGATGTCATCCTGGGAAGCATCCACAGTCAGGCTTGGGCATCTGGTCTCCATGAGTATCAGAGTGAGTTCATCTCTCTGACCCTTCCACATGTCATCCAGGCAATGGAGATCATGACTACTGCCTGGGACTCTTAGGAGGATTACTAGGATAGTGTGTTGGTAGCTGTGGCAAAAGCACAGCATCAAGCCCATACAATGTTCCTAACAAAGAAATGCAATGCAAAAAAGCAAACAAACAAAAACTATAATTGGCCAGTTGGTGTCGACCAAGCCCCTTCCTCTAGCTCAGCCTCACTTTTCTCATCTGGGACATGGGACAATAGGTTGAGATTCAAAGACATCTCTGTTCAGAAGCCCTATAGGAAGGTTCTATTGGATTGGCACAGAGTTTGTGTTTTATTGATTTGGATTTTTTCAGGAGCATGGGTGGAGAAGGATTGGGTGTTGTTTATTTCATTCTGGCTTGGTTTGTTGTTTGTTTTGTTTTGTTTTGTCTTTATTATGTTTTTCACCTTTAGGCCACATCCGCACCATTCACTATTGTTTATGGCACCTTCCTGGCCCTGGGAGGCATTTTAGTTACAACTCCCAGACTACTTTTAAAAACCTTTCTGACTTCAATATTCTATTCCTCCCCTGAGGCAAACAGTTGCCTAATCGCAGTACATCAATTGCCTTCCAAAGAAAGGTGACTCGGTTCAGATGAAAACATAGAAGGTCTTTGCAAGGGGATGAGGGTCCCGTTTCCAGCCTGGAGAGTATGTCTTTTCCCCCCACCTCTCATTTATGGGTCGCGTTCCTTACTATACCATCACCTCTGCTCATCTGAGGGTTCCTGGGAACAGTGGTCCTACAGTATTGGCCACCCACAATACCTCAGCAGTTTGGCACTAATGAGCACCTAAAAGAGATTTTCCAGGTTTTCAGAGGTGCCCTGGGGGCATCTCAGCTTCTGCCAGGAACATTTGCCCAACATTGCCCAGGATTAAATAATACACAGGGTTCTCTTCTTTATCCAGAACTTGACAGCTAAATTGCTACCATAGGAATTTAAGAGGTGGGCCTTTCTGGAACCTACAGAAAGGAAGGGGATCTTGTGAATCCCAAAAGCTTTTCAACTTCAGATAGAACCAATGAGCACTTGTCATTTCTCAGCTAAAGGATTTTGATCTCTTGTCATAAACAGGAGTCAGATCAGCTGCTTATTCATTTAAGGAACAATCTCTGAACTCCCTGCTCTGGTCCAGACCCCAGAGAGGCTGCAGCACAAACAAAGGGGAAGACAATTCCTACCTTCAAGTAGCTCACAGTGACCGTGAAAAAGGTATCAACTTCTAGTAACTAGAATGCAGTGAGGCAAATAATGTAGGCAGTCCATCCTACTTAGTCATTAGAAGAGCCTCCTAGGTCACCTGGGACTGTGTTTCATTCCAGGAATTTTAAGCATAAAGATGTAACCTATGAGGATCGAGCAGAATAGCAGTCCACAGCAGCTGACGTATTTTAGGCATATTTTTTCCTCTGATTTTTGAAGCTGTAGCCAAGCTCTGGAATATTCAGTAAGGAAGATGAAGACCAATTATGTTCATGTACCAGTATCCAGATAATGAATGGAGTATTCAGTTATTGTAACAGATGTTTTTCAAGTAATAAGATTTAAATGCTTGTTTGTTAAATCTTAGCCGTAACTGGGCATGTCGGTGCACACCTGTAGTCCTAGCTACCTGGAAGGCTGAGGCAGGAGGATGGAAAGTTTGAGGCCAACTTGGGCAACTTGGTGAGACCCTATCTCAAAATAAAAATTAAAATTAAAATTAAAGGGCTAGGGATATAACAGTGCTAGAGCACTTGCCTAACTTGTGAGAGGCCCTGGATTCCATCCGTAGCAAAGGGGAAAAAAAGTCTTAGCTGGTAATGCTTCCAGTTGTCATTTCTTTCCTGATACTATGTGGTCACAGAGATGAGATCCTTTCATTTCTTGCAATGCATGGTATGAATTAATGGGATGGGCTGAGTTTCTTGACTGCAGATTTTTATTGGTTTTGGTTCTCTTTTCAACAAACATGCAAAACTCCTGTGAAGAGAAATGTTTCTCTTCTGGCTGCCTTCAGTGTCCTGGATTTCTGGGGTACATGCCTCAAGACTCACCTTTGGAAAGTCTATTTCTTTCTGAATCCTCTTAGGAGGGTGTTATCTTGTCGGCTTTTGGGGGGGTGCATTTGGATGTCAGAAACAGCAAGAGGTCATTGGAAGCCACTTTGTTCCATTAAAGCAGGTGATGAAATGTGGAGATTTTGTTCCTAATACAGTTTGGTCTAGGGAGACAGTATTTCTTATTTGATTCAAAACTGCACTCTAAGTCAAGCATTTTAGACTTTGTCTTGAGTCCTGGATGACAGGAACCGGGCAAAAGTGAAGCCAACAATCTTCCTGCTGCAGACCCCCTGATTGTCTGTCACTAGGAGGCAAGCTGTCTGCTCCTCTCTCAAGCAGCGGGGTTTCAATTTCCTACTTAGGTTGTCATTGTTTAAAGAAACACCCTTCACTGAGTCTTGGGTGAGATTTAATAAGTGTAGTTAAAATTCTAAAGTATGATAATGGTATTACGGTGTTTGGGGGCTATGGTCTTTGTTCCTAAGATAGCCATGCTTAAGAATTTTGGGCTAACACATCATGATGTCCTCAATTTGTTTTAAAGTGGTTCATTATAAAGACAGACAGTCAGACAGATGGACATACAGATAGATGACAGATGAATATATAAATAGGTGACAGATACACGAATAGATAGATAAATGATAGGCAGACAAATATGTAAATGCTCGTAGCTGTTGGATCCACTTGAAAGTTTGTGTTTTTCATACTATGCTTTTAAATTTTCTGGGTTTAAGTAAAAATATTTTTAATAAAAAGTTGGAGGCAGGAGTAGTTTTAGTCAAATTTTCCTCTGGATTCAATTTTCCAAGTTTCTTAGGTGAATAATATTCAGTCTTCCCTATCCATACACACATGCACAAGTAAACACACTCGTGAGCACACATTCATTCCTTCCTCCTCCCTCTCTTCTTTTCTCTCCCTTGCTCTTTCCCACCCATTTCCTGGAAGAAAGAATCCTGTAGTTTAGCAGAATGTCACTGTTTTCCATGCCAGCCTTTCTTTACATTTTCCCCTCAGCATTTTAATTAGGACTGTGAGTCACTGTGTGCTTTATGAAGACTGGTGACAATGTCATTTACGGCTGTTTAGCATCCCCATCCAGCTCTGGCTGGCGGTGCTCATCACATCAGGGGCAATGAGCAGGGAGCAGGCGACAGTTCTGCTGTCAGCAGTAGAGCAGGCTCAGGGCCTCTTGAGGCATTGAGACAGGAGCGTGAAGTTCCTCCCAGGAATCGCTTCCCAAGCTGCCGTCTCCCAGCCTGGCTGCTGCTGTAGCCTGGGTCGCCAATGCCTTCTCGCCTGGCAGACCTGTTCAGAGCAGTAGCTCCCGACCTCAGGGTCAGCCAGCTGTCTCCCTGGCACAGGGCTCTCACTTCTAGAGCACTCAGTGCCGTAACGTTAGTTCTTGGACACTTTAGGTGCCTCTGGATATCCAGTGCTGGACATCTGGTGAGATTCAGGAGCCATCCAGGCTGGTTTTGAATCCAGCCACTGCTATTTATTCACCCTGTAACCTTGAATAAGTGATTCAGTCTCTTTCTAAACCTCATCCTCTCCTAGAAACAAGGATAATCCCACTCCACTGGGCGCTCAGGACCATTCCTTGCTTGGTACACATTGAGTGCTCGTACATTTATTGGTAAAGATGAGGGTGGTGATTTAGGATAATTTTGCTTAGACTCACCACACCCTTAACCATCAGAATTGTTTCTGAATCTCCTTATCCTCAGACCCAAGGGGCAATAGAAGTGAAGATTTATCAGTCAGGGTCCCAGCAGGAATCAGAGGTACTGCAGCTGGGATTTCCAAGAGAAATGAAGAAATTCTTAATGGACACAGTTTAAATCACCACCAAGGGAGGGTGAAGTAGCCAGGGACTTTGGACCATGGAGTTGGGGGCAGGTAGAGGGGCCCAGCAAAAGCTGTTCTGAGGAGGAATGCAGGCTCTGCTGGACCACGGCGCTAAGACAGGGAGAGGCAGAGGAAGAAGCCTAATCCTCTCCTCCTTCTTTCTCATCTGTCTCATCTCATCTACATCTGTACCTGCCACCGGGCAAACCCAATCAGAAGCCAGCAGCAAGGGTCCTATTGCTGAGTGTGCCATGAAACCCAAGTGAGTTTGGTGAAGGGTGGAGAATGCATCTGGGGTAGAGGACAGAGACCAGCCGGCAAGGACAGAAAAAAGAGGAAGAAGTTATTGACAGTCAGCGATATGGCCAACCACAGTTTATCAGCTCCATGCCATCAGCTGCTTTCCTGACCCAGGGGGTCCTGAAGTGCCTTTAATTTTCTGCAGGGACCTCAGGAGATCCTCAAAACAAATCAGGCATTTGCTTTCATTTGAAGCATGAGCCTACGTCTCCAGGGAACTTGAGGACATGGGTGTCACAAAATCGAATGATCCGTGACATCAGCTGACATTCTCACCCACTTGCTGTGGCCAGCCCGTGGCCACCTAAGCACAGGTTTCCAAAATACGATTGATGCTGTTCTGGTGATACCCCTTTTCTTGTTGTGTTTTATTAGGGTAAAATTCACATAATATAAAATGAGCTATTTTAAAGTAACATTTAGTGCATTCACCATGCTGTGCAATCATTGCCTCTATCGATCTGGTTCCAAGACATGTTGATCTCCCCAACAGGAAACTCTGAACCTGCTAATTGCAAACAGGTGTTCAAACAAAAACTTGTACACAAATGTTCATAGCAGCATTATTCACAGTAGCCAAAAGGTGGAAGTGACCCAAATGACCGTCACTGGGTGAATGGGTAAGCAAAATATAGTCTATCCATATAATGGAATATGACTCAGCCATAAAAAGGAATAAAGCACTAATTCATACTACAATACAGATGAACCTTGAAGAGGTATTGCCAAGGGAAAGAAGACTGACGCAGAAGGCCAACTATTGTAGTATTCCATTTATGGGAAATATCCAGAATAGATAAACCCATAGAGGGAGAAAGCAAATGAAAGCTTGCCAAGGACTAACAGGAGAGGTGGTATTTAACCGATAGCCATTTTAAAAACTCTTATTTGTAGCTGGCTATGGTAGTGCATACCTGTAGTGCCAACCTCTTGGGAGACAGAGGCAGGAGGATTGTGGATTCAAACCAGTCTAGGCCACTTAGTGAGACCGTATCTCAAAATAAAATAAAAAAAGGGCTGGGAATGAAGCTTATGGTAGAGTGCTTGCCTATCACATGCAAGGCCCTGGGTTCATTCCCCAATACCACCAAAGACAAAACAAAACAAAACCAACTGTAATTTGAAAGTAATTTTAGATTTATGAAAAAATTAGCAAAATAGTACAAGAAATTTCTTTGTACCCTGATCTAGTGCCCCCGAATGTTAATACCATACATAGCCATGCTATCATGATCAGGACAGAAATTCAACAAATATATTAACTCAGTTGTGGCCCCATTTGGATTGCACCATTTTCCCCATTAATGTCCTTTTTCTGCTGCAGGAGCCTATGCAGGACCCCACACTGATCTTAGTGCTTGTTTCTCCAGTGTCCCCTCTGGTGGATGACAGTGTGTCTCTCCTGGGCTTGACACTTCTAAAGCTTCCTGGTTGGTTATTTTACACAATATAGCTCTATTTGAGTTTGTTCAGTGATTTTGCATGATGAGAGCAAGGTAAGTGTTTCACTTACTTTTCTCTCATTGTTGAGACAAAATATTCGACACCCAGAGTTAAAGGGAGAAAGATTTATTTAGCTCACTGTTTGTAGAAGTTTCCGTCCATAATTGGCTGACTCCAAGGTTTGAAAGGGAAACACTGCAGAAAACAGTCCGTGGTGTCCACAAAGTAGCAAAAGGAACAAGGCATCGTAATAGCACTTTTCTGCCCCTTTTATCTTATCCAGTCTACTGAGAATGGGTAGCACTCACACCTTTAATTCTAGTGTCCTTGAGCCTAGCATTGCACCATGAATCAAGTCTAATGTCATCTAGATCCAGCCATCTCTGAAAAAGCCCCACCTATGACCACTTGAGGCTTTAGGGGGCCATCTAAACACAAACCATAACGATAGATCATAGAAAAATGTAAGTAGCACCTTCATACATACTTTTGTGTATGTATACATAAGGATGATGCCCTAGTACATAAGGTAAAAGGTGAGTCACTTTTAAGGAAAAACATTGACTCCATAATTGCACAAACAAGATGCAGATGTGGCACCAAGACAGAAAAGAGGCAACGCTGGCTTCAGAAACATGACAGTGCTCACATAACCCTCACAAGAGCTCTCCTGGATACTCTGAGTATCCTTAGCAGCAGTAGATACTATTATTCTCCATTTTCCAGATGAAGACACAGAGGCACAGAGATGCTAAAAACCATGTCCATGGCCTGTGCCAGCAAATGGCAGAGTTAGGGTGTGAACGCAATGCCTGTGATCTTAACCACACCGTCTGCCATCAACCTGCATCCGTCCTCCGTGATGTTAGCTCAGACATCATTCAAGGGGCCACCTCTCTCTTTGTTCTGTGATTCTATTTAAGGGGGAAGTTTGCAGAGCCTGCTGAGCAGGGCCGAATGGGACAGAGCGTCACCTAGGTGCTCAGCAGGTACACATTAGAAGAGGGGATAAAGACCAAGCCAGGTCAGGTCACCCCAAGGTCATGACTAAGAAAAATATATGGCATATGGGATGGTGTGTACCTTCTGGGTGGAGGATAGAGGTTGGATTGCATTCAGCAGCTTGGCACTCCAAGATTGTTTTCACATTCAAAAGAAAAAGCCTCAGCTGGGGTTGGTAGTGCATACCTGTGTTCCCAACACTCTGGGAGGCTGAGGCAGGAGGATTGCAAGTTTGAGTCCTGCCTAGGTTAGTTAGCAATTTAGCAAGATCCTCTCTCAAAAAAGATGACTAGGAATATAGCTCAGTGCAGATGTCCTGGGTTGAACAAAGAGAGAGAGAGAGAAAGAGAAAGAATAAGAGATGAGGGGATTTGGAGGTAAAGGCATCCTTGTGGGAAGGGTTTTGGTGCACACCCCAGAAGCAGCAGACTGGAATTTAAGGGGACTCGGGTGAAACACTCCATGGATGTCAGCAGATTTTACCCTGGGGCAAAGAGGTCAGGACAGAGCTCAGCCATGGGGCACCAGCTGGGATAAAGGCCATTCAACACGGGTATCCACTGGGCATCTATGACAGGGCCACCATCACCACACACTTCTTGTCCCTTCATTGAAAAGTGACTTTCCCTGTTTCCCTGTGAGGCTCCCTGTGAGTCCCATCATCAGATACAGACAGACAGACAGACAGCAGCCAGGAAAGCAGAGGGAGTTCATGCCCCATCCAGCAGGGCACCACCTCCTCTCCAACTGTTTGCTGGTGCCCAGGCACAGACCAGACGCATCTGCCACTGCTCCAAGAGAGCCAGAAATTTATAACCTATGTGAAACCTGCAGTCATATGGTAACCAATTGGGAGGGGGTATTTTTTTTTTCTAGTAGTATTAGCCAAATGAAACTCATCTACAGGCCTGAATGATGACTATTACTTTTAGTCTCTGGCCACAGCCTTTCTGAAGCATGGCCTATCCTTGATCTGAAGCATTTTTGTGCTGGACAGGCTATAGATTAAGTTGGAATAGAAATTTCATTTGAAATTGCCATTTTTGGAGGTGGTGAGATAGTGTAATGTTTTGTATGATCCAACCTAATATTACCACGCTCGCTGGATCGAAGGATTCTGCTCCACCAGTTGTGGGTTGCACCAAAATATCACAGTTATTCAGAAGCAAAATGGACCAGTGTTTCTCAAAGTATCATGCACACATGAATTACCTGATCATGTTTTTTTAATGGGACTGGGGGTAGAACCCAGGGCCTTTGCACTAAATTAAATCCCCAGCCTTTATTTGTTTTACTGAGACAGGGTCTTGTTAAGTCACTAAGCTGCCTGCACTGAGTTTGAATTTATAGTCCTCCTGCCTCAGCCTCCCAGATCACCTAGAAATCTCAAAATGCAGAGTCTTGTGCGTAGGGCTGAAGGTTCTGTATTTCTGACTTGCTGTCAAGGGATGCTGGTCCTTGGACCATACTTTGGGTAGCAAGGCACCAGGCCATATCCAGACTCCATGAAGACCTGTCCTGTTGGGCTCTTTTTTCTCTGAATCCAAGTTTGGTAACCCACATGTGTAGAGTCTGGATCATTCCTTCCTGCATGCGTAATGGGTTCTGTCATCCCCTCCCTGCAGCTGCTCAGCAGGAAGTGAAGTGATGTCAGCCTCTCCTTTCTGCATGGGCATTACGGGCTGGACGTGCCATCTACCTGTGACAAGGGCTTCCCAGCTCTCATGGTCCCCACTGCTCCCCCTCACCTTCAACACGGGCTACTTCATTCAGGAGCTGTAGACCAGGAGATGCAGTCTCTGATTTACTGAGCACTTGCAATAGGTGCCAAGCCCTGGATTTTTTGGGGCTAAAGTATTTACTCAATAATATTGAATAAAATCTAGGCATGCCAGTATAATGTCTGCAATCCCAGCACTCTAGGAGGCTGAGGCGAGAGGATCACAAAGTTTGAGCCCCGCCTGGGCGATTTAGCAACTTAGTGAGTCCCGGTCTCAAAATAAAAAGTTTCAAAAGGCTTGGGATGTAGCTCAATGTGAAGACCTTGGGTTTAATCCCCAATTCCATAAAAAGAGTACAATCAGCTTCTTGTGAAATTGATCTTTGAAACATTTATCTTGACAAGTGAGTAGAATCCATTAGCCTTGCCCTCTCCCCGCGACTGTCATGCTTTCTTCAGACACTCTGTTCTTGATCATGGAGAGGCAGGTAATGTTTGGAGGTGGTTCACTGGGGAGGAAGGTGAGACAATGCTTAACTGCTAGGGCTTATTTTGAATAATTGAGAAAATGACTAGGCAGAATGGACATCTCCTCCGAAGTGTGCAGCTCACGTTCCGAGATTAGCTCTGCTGTCAATTATGGGACTCTGAGCAAATTTCCTCATTCCATGGGGAGGCAAGGAAAATGAGCATGAAAGCGGAGTTGGAGGGTCCAGAGTTGGATGTTTGTGCTGATTCTAAGAACCTCAGGCAAGGCCGTCCCCAACTATAAATCTCAACCTCTTCATGTGCAAACTGTAGGGTTAATTCAGTGATTTCTGCTTTTATTCCTTATTGGGTCATGGAGAGCTTGGAAATTTATATTAATGCTATGGACATTTTTCCTGCATCAGTGCATGTATGAACACAATTGCAAAAGTTGTACGAACAATTTTAGGATTCTCAGGGCTTCCTGGACCCTACAGGAGGTCCCCAGACTCTGTATTATGAATAGAGTAGAAAAGGTCTTGGAATACAAACTGCCTAGAGTACTTTTCAACATTCAGTTACCAAAATTATAGGTCACCAACTATAATCAGGCCAAATGAGTCAGAAAAAAATACAGTGGTATTTGGAAAATGACAAAAGCAAAGACTTCGTGTACAGGCAAACTTGGTTTGAATCCCCTCTGGTGTATGAGGTTCCATGATTTCACTAATGTCTTTGAAGTTTGTTTTAATATCTAAAAAACAAAAATAATGACAGGAATGAATCCTTCATAGAATTTTTGAAAGAATTAAATGAAGTCATTTAATAGTCTACATACAAAAGGGTCAAAATATTAGGTCGAACCATATATGAAATTGATGAATTTCTATTTTCAAAACCACTCATTTCACATATTTTAATGTAACTAGTAATTATTCAATGTATTTCTGAACTTTGGTTGTCATCTACTCAGAGGATATTTACTGTATGCTTACTAAGTGCTAAAAAGAGTTTAAATATTATTATATTGTTCCAGTGAAAGCAAATCTGTAGTCCTTAGAGCCAAATGACCAGAAAATGTATACTACGTCTATACCTTCCTTGGTGAACTATTTTCCCTCCTATTCTTGAATCTTTTTCCCATGTCCATGCTAATGTAGGGCAAATGAAAAATCATCTTATCCAATTTGAGAGTCATGATCTTTTACTCAAACTTGACCCAATTACATTTATTGTTATTCCCAACACCTCTGACATATGTGGAGTTATTTCTATCATTGTAGTTTGTATTTCCTACTTAATGTGTTCTCCCTTTGATGAAATTCATTTGTAACTGATTTGGACCTATGTGGATGCTGTGATCTATTGACATAGAATTTTCAAGCTAAGGGACTTGATCTTTTCACTGCTCCTTAAAACAGCCACTGTTACCTTTTTTTCATTCTATGACCCCTTCCCTGAACACCTTTTGCTGTCCTCTGGACTTATCATGGATGCCAGGCATGAGGAAAGAAACTTGGTGGGGTCTCCAGTTAACACTGAGCTAGAATTTAGAGGATGCTCTTCCTGATGCCCCCCACACACACCAAATACTCAACCTTCCCATGACAGTTGACATTTACAGTTTACAGTGCCCGTCTTATAAAATCTTCACAAAATCCTTAGGAACTTGTTCTTATTCAATTTCACAAAAGAAAATGGAGAGTTAAATTGTTACATAGCTTACCCAAGATCAAATAGCCAGGCAATGACAAAACTGGAGGGTGACCAGATCAAGTGTATTTTTTCTGAGATCATCCTGAATTCTCAGAACTCTGGAAGTGATGATATCAGTAGATGTTAACTCCTGCCATGCACGAGACCATAATTAAACTACATATCACCCTTCAGGAAGGATGATTCTGTCAAATGCATTTCATCCATTCTTATTCTTTCTTTCCCCCCAATCTTACCCAGGATCTAGTTCTCTCTCTCTCTCTCTCTCTCTCTCTCCTTGTCTATTTAAAGTCACCATACACACCTCTCTCTCTCCCTCACCCCTGATGTCCCATCAGTTACCAAATCATCTTGACTCAACTTCCTAAATCTCTCATCTCTGGCCTGTAGCAGCCTCCTCACTGGGTCCCCCATAGCCAGCCTACATTTTCCATTCATTTTCCGTGCAGTTGGGGTGATCTATAAAATCAAAATCTGACCACAGCACTTCTTATCTCAAAACCTCTCAAAACTGACTGTCACTCTAAGAATAAAGTCCAAAAGCTTTAACTCATTGCTCAGGAGCCTGCGTGATTCAACTCCTGATGGTTTTTCCAGCTTTGTATTAAGTCCCTGGCTCCCTTCTACTACAGAGGACTTTATCCAGTTCCTCAAGCGCCTGCTGGTCTCCACCTCATCCTCGTACTTCTACCACCCACGTTTGCATCCAGCCAGTTCTGTATTCTGACTCCTTCCTCCAGGAAGCCTTCCCTAATCACCACTGCCTAGACTATCTGGTCTCCTGTGCATGCCTTCACGGGCACCCTGTACTTTCCCTTCTCTTCTCAGGATGCTTCTCACTGGTATCTCTCCCAGCCCACCTCCTCCCCAGCTAAGAGCTTGAGCGCAGGGATGCTTTTGGTCCTGAGATGCCCCACCCAGAGATGCAGTGCTGAGCTCCACGGTGATTCTGGTGGGAGTTGCGTAGGAGTTAGTGAATGAATGGATAACATGAATGAAAGAAAAAGGAGAGGGAGAGATAGAAAAAGAAGGATGGGAGAGAAATAAAGGAGGGTAAATTCACTGGGCGTAAAAATTATGTGCCAGGTGTGGTAGTGATTATTTGTAATGCCAGCACTCTGGGAGGCTGAGGCAGGGGGATTGCAAGTTCAGCTCCATCCTGGGCAACTTAGTGACTTAACAATACCCTGACTCAGCATAATAAATAAGTAAATAACTATTTAAAAGTCCTTGGGCTATAGCTTAGTACCAAGGTTCTGGTTCAATTCTCAGTGCAGAAAAAGAAGGGAGGGAGACAGCAAGGGAGGAAGGGAGATGTATGTCATCTCTTTGTATTGATTCTTAAGGAATGTTTGAGAGACACTGTTGGTATGTTTCCTTCCTATAGCAATGAAGCCATCCTCTTGGCCATGGTGAGGTTTGTGTACCTGGCCCAAAATAATTTGACTGTTTTTTGACCTGTCATGTGAGTGACTCTAAAATTCACAGTTAACCATGCCATGTGCCTTACAAGGGTTATCCCACTGAATGCACTTCTCTGCCTAAACATGCTATGTCATGAATTGGTAGAAGTCATCTTCATTTCCATTTTACAGATGCGGAATCTGAGGTGAGCAGGTGGTAGAGACGGATCATAAACTCAGTTTTCCGGTTCTAAATCCATGGCTTAGAAAGTCACACAGCAATGAGGCATGCCCAGCAAGGGTGAGAGGCAGAGGGACATCTGCAGGGAATTTTAGTGTGAGATGGAAGGAGTTGAAGACCCTTAACCCCACACCCTGGAACTTTCTGTCAGTCCAGTGGATATAGTAGTTCACAGGCAGCTGAACTAGCTCGTGTCATTGAACTTCGTAAAACAAAGAGGAAATGGAAGCTCTGTCACTTCCCAGATCTCTTTCAACAGAAGGACGACAGCCCTGTGACTCTTCCAGGTGATGGACAGACCAGGGACACCTTCACCCTCTCCTATATATGCACACACACACGTCTGTGCACATATGCACACACATAAACACCCCAGTGGTGTCTCACCACCAGTTCTGGGGCATGAGAGCTTCTGGCAGTGTCACTCAGGTTCCATGTCCCAAAACATCACCCGTCCCGCTCCTTCAGAGTTCCAAGGAGGAGCTGGTGACCAGAGCGTACTCTGCTGCAAAACAGGACCAATTTATGTGTCCATGCTTGCTACCTGGTCTTTCCCTCATTACACAGCACTTTAAGCAATGTGTGTCCATCAGATAGATACCAAAGACACTCAGCAGAGAGATGAATGCAGCAAAGTAAGGATTAGTAGTGATGGTGGTAAAAGGATCCATTTATTAGGCACTTAGTATAGTCTATGTGCATTGTTAAAACTCAAAGCACACTATTATTGCATCCTGTCCTCAGAGATGCCTTGAATAAGCACTGTTTTCATCTCCATTTTATCGAGGCGGAAGCTGTGACTCTGAGAAGTTAAGTCGTTTGTTCACAGCCACAAAGCTAAATGGAGAAGCTGAGCATCTAGCTCCAAAGCCTTTGCTCTTTTTTTGAGGTGACACCAAAAACACAGTAAAAACAGTAATTAAATAAAAATTAAACAAAAAGCAATATGCTAATAAATTAAACTGCACTTGTCCCCAACACCTAGCTCCCATCCCTTTCTGCAAAGTAACCACTGTTACTGATAGCTCGGGTTTTTTCTCCAAAAATATTCGGTGTATCTCCAAGCTTACAAGGAGAAAGTATGGACAGATACATGGAATGGATATGTAAATATATTTCTATATCAGTGTTGTCCACCTTGCTTTTTAAGCTCTTTTTATATCTAACTCCCATCCCTTGTTTAATGCCTTCCCAGAATTCTATTGTATGAGTGTACATTGGTTATTTAGTCATCCTCTGTTGATGAGTACTTAGTTTCCTCAATCTCTTGATGGTCTGGACAACTTTGTAAGGAAGAGGTGTGTGTGTGTGTGTGTGTGTGTGTGTGTTTAAAGATGTTCCTTACAGTCTATCTGCAAGAGAAGATCCAAAATTTTAGTTGTCCAGCCAAAGATACCTGTATTTAAAATTTTGGGCAGATGTTGTCACACTGTCTTTGAAAAGAGTCGTACCAAGCAGCACTGTGAGAGAGTACGGGTCTCCCAGACCCCCTGCAATGGGGTACCCTGTCTAATTTTCAGCAATCATTAGTGCTCTTACTCCTAACTCCAGGCCGAGCCTGGTCCTACCCCTGGGATGTGGGCATTAGATCTGGGAAGGTCAGAGTCATCCTGAACAAACAGCAGCCGTGACACTGGGGGAATTCCATGATAGTGGGGACATTTTGGGACCAGGATACTCATGTCTTTGGGATCCCCAAAGCACCAGTTGCCAACTTACTCCCCTGACTTGCGAAGGGTTGGCAGGTTCATAGCGATGACTTAACTGGCGTGGGAGAAAGCACTTCAGCTTGATTCCTGGGTGGTGCTCTCTCGGGGGAAAGACTGCAAATTAGCTGTTCGGGAGATGTAAGGAAGTTGATTGTTTTGGGTGTATTTTTTTAAGAGGAGCACAGTTGGGTTTACGCTTTCAGTCTTTTGTTTGTGTGGGGGATGGCAGTATTTTATTTTGTTTTTTATAAGATTTGGAGAACTTGAAATTTGTTTTTAAATGAGATTGGAGGGAGATGGGAAACAAGGCTGTAACTCCATGAGCAATGTTGTAGGTGTACAAACTGAAAACAGCCAAGAGTTCATATGCAGGCTGGGTTTTGTTTTCTTTAATATTGTGCATTTGAAAGGTAATGCATGAGTGATTAAAAAAATAATTTGCATGATATTCAAGTAGGAAAAAAAAGGTATTCAGTGCCAAGTATGTCTCCCTCCTACTTCAGTATACTTTTAAGATGCAGCCATTCATGTCTGTTCCTTTTAGAATAATTGCTGCCTTTACAGGTATAGAATTTACCCATTTGCACCTTTTTTTATATCTAATGGTATATTAGGGAGCTGATTTTTTATCTGAGAATAGAGATCCTTACTTATTTAAATGACACATTCACTGTTATGGTGGAAGGCAGGATTTTGGCTGCTGGACAGTTAGTCTGGGCCACACCCTACTGTGGCCTCACCTCACATGGTTCCAGATGAATGTTCTCTCTTTCCATCCTATTATTCGCCATTCCTCAATGGTCAACCTCAAAAATGACCAGACAGCTGCAAACTTTCTTTGTTATTTTTCTGGTTTCCTTAGAATATAAAAGTTCAGGAGGCATCTCGTGCCTGGATAAGTTATCAGTAAATTCCAAGGGGGACTGGAAGTACAGTAGAATAGAATACAGAGAGTACAGTAGAATACAGAGAGGACAGTAGAATACAGACAATAGAACAAGAGTCATGCCTTAGACCCACACTGCCCAGTGCCCTTAGAAAAGAGCCAAGGGTTCTTGTTCCACTATAGAGTAGTCACACTCCAGAGAGTAAGAGGTGAAGAAGGTTAAGAGTGTGGCTCAGTGCTGGACCACTTGCCTCGCATGTGCAAGACCCTGGGTTCCATTCCCTGCACTGCAAAAAACAATTTTTTTCATAATAATTTTGTTTAGCCCAATATATCCATCACAGTATCCTTTCCACATAGCGTTGGCATTTTTCACATTCTAATCTTTGAAAGTCAAGCTGTGCTTTGCTCTGCCAGTGCCTCTCAACCTCAGCCAAGGTGGCCCAGTCACAGGCAAGGTGGGCATTGGCCATCTGTGGCGAGCAGCTGCCATATTGGACCCCACCTCTCTGGATCATCCAGCCACAGCTGGTCCATACTTCAATTCTCCAGGCTTCTGTTTTTCTTTTTTGAATGAAGGAACCAGACTGGAGATCTCAAAGACTCCTCTTCATCCTAGTCTTCATCTGATAGGAATGGGAAGCCATAACAAACCAGGGCAAACAAGTATCCCAAGAACAGCATCACCTCCTCATCTGTAAAATGGGAATTACTAAATATGACCCGAA
This sequence comes from Dasyprocta punctata, assembly GCA_004363535.1. Taxonomy (NCBI): domain Eukaryota; kingdom Metazoa; phylum Chordata; class Mammalia; order Rodentia; family Dasyproctidae; genus Dasyprocta; species Dasyprocta punctata. The sequence continues at coordinate 10,337 of RJWM01022390.1, read as the reverse complement.
CCGTGTGCGAGTGGAAATGTGACAGATGAGTTTGCACTTTGGCGGTGGGGGATGGGTAGAGGAAGGAGAGGCAGAGTGTTGTGGGATCATCATCAGGATTATGATTGACAATGGAGCACGTTCAGAATCTACACTAAGCCCCAGGGCTAGGTACACCCTCATTTAACATCTCTTAACCTCATCCACCTTATCTGTCTGCAAGATGGGGATAAAAATGGAACTGAATTAATACAGTGACTCTAAGAACTAAAAAAGACACACGTGCAGAGGGCTCGGCACCAGGCTGAGCACACAATCAATCCTCAACCGCTCAGAAACGCTGACATTCCCAGCCCTCTGCTTGCAGCAATGAGGCCCTGGTGGGGAGTGGCACACCCAAGGTCACACAGCAACGAGGTGGCAGCAGCCACTGGCCTATCTTGGCTCCTTCCTTCTCACTGGCAGTCATCCCCAATAGTCAGCCACGAATTTCCTCGCAGCAAGGTAAATGAAATAAATATACCCGAAACCGCTCAAGTACTCGAAAGAGGCTCAAGTCCAAGTATTGTTTCCATGGTATGTACTTTGGCATGCATACTCATGCAACTTGTTTCAGATCCCAGCTCCAAAGGGTGGAGGCTGGGTTGGCAGGCTGTTCTGCCAGCTCCTGTCTCCCTGTGGCCGCACCCATCACCACGGCCAGGGTGCAGTTCCTTGGTGTGATTTCCAGGGATCGGTCCCTTTCTGGATGATGCAGAATGATCATTTGGTGGGGATGTGGCAGAGCAGAAAGTGCACCGCATCAAAACCCAGGAAGCCCAAATCATGCTGTGTTACATAACAATAATAGGCAAACACGTTTCTGAACATTTGCTCCGTGACATTGTTAAGTTCTCTGCATTCACCTCTTTCACTGAATCCTTCCAGTCACTCAGAGAGATGGTTTTCGACTAATGACCCCATCTTACAGACAAGGAAACTGAGGTTCAGAGCAAATGAAGAACTCACCTAGAAACACACTGATAGAGGCAGAAAGGACCTTAAAACTTTCTGGTGGCGGGAGGGTGCCCTGAGGAGGCTCACTGAAATCGGGTATCCATAAACTGGGAGAAGCGGCTGTCCCTGCCACAGCTTAATTTATGTATCTATCAAATGGGAATAGTTGAACCTGACCCTGGTCAGGACAAGGAAAAAATGATGGAGGGTGAGGATGTTGTTTGCAAAGGAAAAGGAGAGAGAGACAAGGTATGGTGGAATCTTTATTAAGATTATGATTGACAGCGGAAAGCATTGAGAATCTATAAGTCAGACTATTTTCTCTCTGTGTCTATCCGTGTGTGTGTGTGTGTGTGAGTGTGTGTCAGCAGTCATTTCCCTGGCTCTGCCTAAGGTCTGAGAGGGAAATCACACCCATTTCCCAAGCAACAGCCAAATGCCCTGCTTGATTCTAGCAGGCAGGAGAGAGGGAGAGAGAGAGAGCCAGAGAGCCAACATAAAGGGCTCCAGAAATATGGAGCGTGGTGGGGGAGGAGGCAGGTATTGTAGATTGTTTGCTTTGGCTCTGTTTTCTTTTCTCTTAAGCAAAATACACCAAAGTCCAGTCTCTGTCCTTTGCTGAGGTCCAGCCCAAGCCAGCATCTGGAAGAAAAGAGCTTAGGTCTCTGCATCCCCAAGAATTCATCTTCAAGTCTGTTCTTCCATGAAAAATCAGAGCCCAGAGCCAACTTGGACACCTGAGAGAGCTCTAGACATTCCAGCTGTCTCTGGTCCCAACTAAGTGATCAGCAGCCTGGGTTCAGTCTGCAGAAGAACAGGGCTCAGGGAAAGTTCAACAAGCAACCAGAAGCAGGTTGATCCTCCTCAGTGAGCCAAGCCACAGTGGTCCTGGGGGGGGGGGGGTTTCCGTGAACTCCAGAGCCTCAGCAGCAAGATACTGAAAGACACTCAGCCGGCTGATACACGGGCCACACACAGCAGAGAAATGACACAGCATGAGGGCGATGCATGAATACACAGAGAGAAACACACACACAGAGTGACGCCAGATGGAGATCGCAGGCTGGGCCGAGCCGGGGATGCGTTATTCCCGCACCCACACAGAGGGGCTGGTGTAGTTACATAATGCAAGCTGCCAAGATGCTAACCACCCTCCCTTGAGGGGATCTAGAAGGTGGCACCTCCCTCCTTTAGGGAGCTGGGAGGGATCTCGGCATCCACCTCCTGCTCTCAGAGGCAGTAGGAGCTTGTCAGCTGCCTCAGCCCTGGGGTGACCGCCTGGAAGTCACTAAAAGGGAAATGAAGGAGTGTTGATTTGTTAGCAGTGACAGATGGGGGCTCCCTCCTTGTGCTGGAGCAGGTAGGGTTGCTCGCAGGAAGGGGTGTGGGACAGAGATAGAACTGGGAGTTGGAGGGAGGGTAGAGAAAGAGATGAGGGGGTTCTCTGATGCCCCCCACCTCCGCTCCCAACCAGTCACAGCTCTTCTGCCCCAGCCAAGATGTGCCAGATGCTACAGAGTCACTCACAGGCCCAGCTCCCTGTGCAAATACCTTTCCTGGCCCACTGAGGTTCTCTGGCAGTGAGGCCCCTGTTGGCCTCAGTTATCCTGGCCACACCCCATATCCCTGGCCTGGGGGGATGAATGACTTGAGAATTGACTGCATTTGGGGAAATAAAGTTAGGAGTCAAGGAAATAACTAGATTATAAATTCTAAATAACTTGTGTGTAAGTTTCAAGGCTCATGTTCAAGAGTGGAGCTGACTCAATTCCAAATCTTCCTTCTGTCCTTTTTCTCTGGGTGACCTTGGACAAAGAACTAAACTTTCCCAAACTCTGGTCTCTGTGTCTGTTGAGGGGTTGTTGTAATATATAATAAAGAGGAAAATATATAATAAGAGTGAAAGTGCTCAATAACTGTTTACTCTTTCCCATTTTTTATTCTTCAATCAACAAATAACCACTGAACACCTACTAAGTGCCTGTGTTAACCCTACAGGTGCAAAGTCGACTCTTCCTGATGTTTGCCCGTCAGGATCTCAGGTGGTTTGTGGGTACAAATGTCTTCCAAAGTTTGTGATGGACCCATCTCTTTGGTGTTCATAATGTTTGTAATCTGGCCAAGTTGATATTTTTGAACTTGAAACAATCTAATAATGACTATGAAGGCCAGTTGCCATCCCCAGCTATGGACTGTGAAAGGAGACATCATTCTTATTTTGGGGGTCTCTTGTGGCAGTCCTGGGGGTGGCTGGAATGGGGAGCTCAAAGATCCATGCCAGCTGAGTTGCTGTGATCAGAAAATGTTTGCTTTAGGCTGGGTGAAAAATTGGTATGGTGACTTTTGCAGTGGGGAAAGAGACAAGAAAGGGGTGCTAGCATTTGGTTTCTGGGGCTGACTGTCCATGGTTTCCCAGAGAGACCCTTTGGTCTGTGAGGGCTCTGATCATGGACACGAAACCAGGCAGTCTGTAGTTAACCGGGGACAGTGTCCTCTCAAGAAAGAAAGATTTTGTTTCCAGGTTGGCTTCAAAACTCCAAGTGTCTTGTGGCTCCACTAGTCAGTTTGCTGCATTTTTGTTCTTAGTTTTGAAGGTGATGCTGGATATACTACTTCAATCTCTCTTTTTTTTACCCCTTCTTTTCCCACCCTCCCTTTTCCTTCTTTTCAGCCCCAGAAGCCCCAGATCTCATCTCCGTCTAACAGGCTGGTGACCAACATGCTCAGAGAATTGTCCACATCGATCATGCGTCACTTCTAGACACATCTACCAGACATTCCTCCTCCCCAGTCTGCCTGACCTGTTGCTTAGGGACACGGGACACGTCCCACCACTTCTCCTGACATCTGCCTGATCAACTATCACTTCCTGGAGGACAGAGAGGAGGCAGACGCATGAAATCATGCCACCAACGGCCAAATGGCAGTGAGAGGTGATGCCGAGCTGACGTCAAAGACAGAAGACTGAAACGTCTGCAGCCCCCGTCTCCCCTGCTCTTCTCCCAGCACAGCCTGAAGCCCAACTCCTCCTGTGAAGTCATCTTGCCTTGCTACAAGACAGGACTTTTGGACAGCAGACACCATGGAAGAACACATGTTCGGTGTTCAGCAGATCCAACCTAATGTCATTTCTGTCCGCCTCTTCAAGCGTAAAGTCGGGGGCCTGGGATTCCTGGTAAAGGAGCGGGTCAGCAAGCCACCCGTGATCATCTCTGATCTGATTCGAGGCGGGGCTGCCGAGCAGAGTGGCCTCATCCAGGCCGGAGACATCATTCTTGCCGTCAATGGCCGGCCCTTGGTGGACCTGAGCTATGATAGTGCCCTAGAGGTACTCAGGGGCATCGCCTCTGAGACCCACGTGGTCCTCATCCTGAGGGGCCCTGAGGGTTTCACGACGCACCTGGAGACCACCTTTACTGGGGATGGGACCCCCAAGACCATCCGAGTGACACAACCCCTGGGAGCCCCCACCAAAGCCGTCGATCTGTCCCACCAACCATCGGCCAGCAAAGAGCAGCCACCGGCAGTGGATGGTGCCGCGGGTCCTGGGAATGGGCCTCAGCATGCCCAAGACAATGGGCAGGAATCCAGCTTGCTCTCCCACACCAACGGCCTGGCTCCGCGCACCCCGAGCCAGGGCGCTGCCAAGAAAAGTGCCAAAGTCAGTCTCCAGGGCAGCAGGGAGAACAATGAACTGCTCAGAGAGATAGAGCCTGTGCTGAGCCTCCTCACCAGTGGAGGCAACAAAGGGACACCTGCCAAGGTAGAGACGAAGGACACCGGAGTCCAGGTGGACAGGTAAGCCCTGCAGGTGTGCGCATGTGTTTGTATCCATGTGCGCATGCGTATGTATTTATGCGCGCATGCGTATATATCCATGCGTGCATTTGCACTGAGACCCAGCTGCCCTGAGATATAGAAGGCAGCCCACAAGCTCACACGCATGTGCAGTCTCACACCTTCCCTTGAAAAGTCCCATCACAGGAGGCAAATAGGCATAAAGTTTAGGCGGTACTAGCTCTTATCATGAACACAGAGCTAATTAATGATCACGGGATGGGACGTTGTGCCTCCATCTTTATCCTACAGGTACCCCAGAAGGTGGTAATGTTTGTGATCCACATTTCACACGCGATGAGACAGAAGCTGGGGTCGGGGATGTGACTCAGGCCGAGGCTGTGGGACGGGGGAAAGAGCTGAGCTCTAGGCTCACGCTCAGCCTCTACTGATTTTCTCTTTACATCTGGATTGAGGGCAAGGAACGCTCCCAAGGAACGGAGCCGAGTCAAAGCACAGGATTGGTCCTGGCTCTCCAAAGCCACAATCGTGCTAGGATTACGTGGCTCCGAGGCTCGAACCTAAAGAGCTGGGTGCTAGCCCCTCTGTGTTTGCCGCGTTTGCACTTTCTGGTTCTTGGGGTAGGGAGGAATTGGCATCTGGGCCAGGGAGTCAGTGAGTAGTGGGGTCAGGAGGTGAGAGAGAGAAGTTCATCTCTCACTCCCCTCCACTCTTGGCGTGAATTAGGCAATGACCGACCAGCTCCCCACGCTGCCAAGCTGGGGTTGTGCATACCCAGAGGAAGGCTCGGGTCTGCGGCCAACATTTCCCAAGCGCTTCCCTAGAAACCCTTCCCTGTCCCCAGAGCACTGGGAGAGAGATCTCCAGGAAGCCCTTGGGAGGCCTGGATTCAAGTAGCTGCCCAGACCCTGCATGATTCATTCAACAAATGCTTCTTGAGAACCTACCAAGTGCTAGGCCTTGTTCAGGTTCCAGAGATGGCAGTGATGCGTGAAATAGATAAACTCACTGAGCTTGGGGAGCTTACACTGTAGTTGAGAAGACAAACAATAAACAAGATAGTAACATACAGTGTGTCAGGGATGTGTGCTAAAGAGATGAAGCGGAGAAGGGGATTGGAGGCACTGAGGGTAGAATTTTAAATAAGTATGCTGGGCTGGTCTCAACAGAAAAGCTGCATTTGAAGACCTGAAGGGAAATAGGAAACCTGGCAGTTTTCTGGAGAAAGAGCATTCCAAGAATGGAGACTATCCAGTGCAAAGGTCCTGGGACAGGAGTGCAACTGACTTGATGAAGGCTCTCCACGGGACTCAGTCCTTTTCTGTGATGAGGCAGCTCCAGAAGTGCCCTTTGGTGGCTCTCGGTTTACGGCAGCTTCAGCGCACCATTGCATCCTAGGGTTTTTCCAGCTTCTCACACATGGCAAAAACTGCGCCCCTTCTAGCAAGACCACAGAGCCCCCCAAGTAGGAAGATGGAGGCTCCATCGGAGGCCCCTGGGCAGAGGGGGAACACGGGTCCCTCACTGCACTCTGAGCCACTGCGCTCTAGCTCGTTGCCTTACCCTCTGCCAGCTCTCTGGGGAGAAGCTGAGTGTCATTGGCACCTTGAGAGTCAGAAGGGCATGGGGGGACCCTTTTGATGGGGCAGGTACTTGGGGGATCTGTGTGGCCCTGGATGCCCATTTCCAGATGGGCAGCCAGGGTCAGTCTTCAAGGTTGTCTTATTGGCAAAACTTAGAGTCCTCATTCACCTATGACCAACACAACTCTCCCAGGCCAGACCCCCATTCCCAGGGGAGCTGCCACTTCTTGGGGTTCCTGGAGCAGTGCCCCCTGCTCAAACCTTGCCTAGCTCCTAGCATCCACCAGGTTTCAGGGGTCTCAGCCTGCAGACTTCGGTACTAAGGTAGCTGCCGGATCCAGTACTGACTGCCATGGCCTTGTCTGCCAAGAAGCATTGGAAAACATCCCCAATAACTGCCCTGGGCATGACTTTGCCTCCCAGGTCTCTTCTGCCCTCCCTGGCCCTCCTCACCACCTGTACCTAGAAGTCCAGAGGACACTATGGGGTGCTGTCATAGCTGGTGTGAGCAGAGCCCCTCCCCACAGGCACCTGACCCCTAACTGCATCCCAAAGTGGTAGAAAGACCTGCTTTGGAGAAGGTGAGGTTTGGGAAGAAGTCACCCAGGGAAGTCCAGGACACTGGGAAGCCACTCAGGTGAGTGGTTCCAAGAATGAATGACATTTTTGATAATAAATAGCACTTAGTCTTCTAGCTTAGTGATTTGTACCTGTGTTGAAATCAAAGCCCCTCTCTCAGTTAACAAATACTTTTAGATGTCCCCTTTACTAACCAGAAGCTAATCTGGGGATAATGTAATCTACCCACACTGGCTACTTTTTCATCCATTTAATGTCCTAACTGTAACTTAAAAGAGGCAGAACACACCTAAAACCTAAGGGACGACCCTGCTGTTGAACTTCGGCACTGTGACCCAGCTCCAGCAGTAAGGTCCGCTGTTTGCACCTAAACATAGAATTGCTGCAGGAGAGAGCGTCGCGTGCAGAAGGACACAGGTGTGTTGTTTTGGCAACTCAAATGCCACCAGCCGTGTCACCTTGGTGACGAGCTTTTTCCGAAATGGTGAACAGTTCCTGATTAAACAACGGGGTCCATCAATCTTTCCTTGGTTTACCTGCTTCTGGAGTGGTGGGCATGGAAAATTAGTTGTATGTTAAAGACAGAGCTGAGATCTCCACTGGGTCTCTTATCTACGTGTAGGCCGTTTGGTCCTCAGGACCTTTTTACTTCTGTGGATTTGTCCCTGGTTTTGCAGCACATCCTCCACCTTGCTGTCATCTCCCCGCTTCACCCCGGATCAACCCTGCCAGCACTGTAACCCCAAGTGCCTCCACCAATTGTCAGATTGCCTCCTAGGGGCTGAAACAGGGACTTCATCAAAAATCAATGTGCCAAATCAGGAATTGGGAGCACAAAGAACCAATGTCCTTTGAGTAGGTGACTTTTTTGTCAGGCAGGCATGAGAAATCCTCATTCTCCCAGTGACCTCTCCATCCAAGCTCTGTCTGGGCTGGGGGTCAGCGCAGGTACCCCGGATGCTGGATGAACAGCCACCAGCCCGAGTCCCCAGCCAGGACAACACGGCTCCCTGAGCCTTGTTCCACTGCCCGCCTTGCCTCCTGGAGACAGCCTCCACCTCCTGCTCCATCTCTTCCTGTGCTTTGGGGATGGGGTACTTATTTGGGGGAAGAAGTGATGGTTACCCTAGCAACAGGCCCAGCCCTCCATCCCAGAAGGAAGGTGGCCCCAGCGAGTGGTGAGGACGGGAGGCAGTAAATCCAGGGCTTCTGGCACCTTCTGCCCTGGGAGCTGGCACATTAAAACACCACGTGTCAGAGTGGAGCGTAGCCAGGTTGCTCGGTTTGTTGGCCTGAAGGAGGGTTCTAAAGAGGCCAAGGTCTCCAGTCCAGCCTCCATCTGGACCAGCAGGTCAGCCTCGCCCTGCATTCTAATAATCACTACACACGTGCACGCGCAGGCAAGCACACACATGCGCATGCGCACGTCTGCACATGCCTGCAGGGCATTCAGTCACAAACAGCCTTCTTTGAGGATCCTGTGAATTCCTCACCATAAGTAGGACATGTGGCTTGCTGCCCATTTTCCTAAATGAGGGAATAGAGGCTCAGAGAGGTGAAGCCACTTACCCAGGGTCACACAAGCGCTCACCCTAGGGTGCCATCCTTGTTGTACCTAGAAGCCTCACAAAGCATGTCTAGAGTAAAGGGCAAGCAGGCAGCAGAATGTGAGTTTCAACCCTAAACAATCAGCTCTAATATAGGAGACAGGGAAGGGGGCACCTTCTGAGGAGAGCCTGAGTTTTATAATCATTATTGCATCAACCTCTACTAAGCACTCTGAGGAAGCCTGACCCCATGCTAAAGTCTTTATGTCGATTCATTAGTTCTCTCTTTACAGTGCCCCACTTGTCTGATGCAAAAATCAAGGCTCAGAAAGGTGCAGTCATTTGTTCCAGGTCACACAGCTAGCAAGCAAGCAGTCTCTCTTGCCCTTGCTGGCCTGTACTGTTGGCTACAGTGTAGGTGGCTACTGGCCTCTGGGATCCTGATGATAGTGGAATATTTTCTCAGAGATTGAGGACAAGAAGGAGGACATCCCGTGTCACAGAAGAGCCTCTCCTTATTCATTCCATCTGTATCCTTAGACAGACCCAGCATCTGGGTCCTTATCCAGCCATGGATGCAAGTTTTCTGGGGAGAGAAATTCAAGGGAAAGGGGATATCATCAAAAAACCCATCCTTCATCTAGGGTTGCTTCCCATCTACAGCTCTCAGCATCTGAGCCTTCCCCCCAGTCTCCCCCATCCCCTCTGGACTGGGGATGGAATCCAGGGCCTTTGCACTGAGCTACATCCCTGGCCCTTTTCCTTTTTTATTTTGAGACAAGGTCTTGCCAAGATGATGAGTCGCCCAGGTTAGGCTCAGACTTGTGATCTTCCTGTCTCTACCTTTTTTTTTTTTTTTTTTTTTTTCCTTCTCTGAATCCCTAGCGCTGAGTTCATAGCTTGACCAAAGATCAAGGGCTCTAAGGAAGAAATGAGGGAAGGAGGGATGGAGAAAGGAGGAAGGAAGGTTCACCTCTGGTGGGGCAGGAAGCTGGCTCTGTTTTCGCTCAGCGGGGTCAGGGCTGGTCAGAACGCTGTCCATCACACTGCCCTCAGAAGGACACCAGCAGCATCAATTCCAGGACTGCGATCCCAGGGGCCTCGTAGCTTGAATCACTCTGCTGCAGCACTTTTCAGCCATGGAATTGAATCCAATTACTCAGCCTCCAACTTGATGCTCAGCGCGACTTTTCCTTCTCACCTTGGCCGTGCAGATGTGAGTGGCTTCTCCATCCACCCCTCCCCAGGGGTGTACTGCACCCTTTCTGTGCCCCTGCAGGCTTGGCAGGTGGGCAACTTGCCCCTGCATTCTAAGGACAAAGGTGGAATCTATAGACTCACTGCAAAAGGCACATTACCAGGTGCCTGTGATCACAGCTACTGGGGAGGCTGAGGCAGGAGGACTGCAAGTTCAAAGCCAACCTGGGCAACTTAGTGACTTAGCAAGACTCTGTCTCAAAATAAAATAGAAAAAGGGCTGGGAGTGTAGCTCAGTGGTACAGTGCTTGCCTAGCATGCACAGGGCCCTGGATTTGATCCTCAGTACCAAAAATTTTAAAATGCACATAATCAGACAGTTGCTGACCATCTTCCAGGCAGCAAGTGTTTCCCGAGTATCATTCTGCCCCTGATGGTGTTCTTGGCCACCTCGGTTCAGTGATAGACATCAGCCCTCATATCAGAGACAAGAAATGAAGAATCACCAAATGCAGACACTTGTGATCATGTTAGCAAGTGAGTCATGTCTGTATGAAATGGAACAACGATGTGGAGGGCGATGGCTCGGGGTCAGGTAGGACTTAGATAAAGGGCTTGGGAAGGTCAGAAGGGCCCAACCATGTCAAATCCAGGGAGG